>RQIL01029998.1:0-18222 GCA_003951145.1 Jimgerdemannia lactiflua | reverse complement strand
TAGGCTGCAGCCCCATTTATTAACTATCTATAACATTGAAGGTGTCCTCATACCACACTGGTAGCCTCTTCCCAACCCTATCCTATCCCACCCCCACCACTGCTACCCTCCCTACCCCTACCCTTGCAAACACAACTTCCCCACCCTCAACTTGTACTCTCCTCTCACTCCTTTCACATATGGCCTCTATAAATTTCTGATGGTGAACTCTTTGTGGGTCCCACCCTTTCTGTCATCCTGAAAACAAGTCAACTAGTAGGCCCTCCCACCTCACCACCTTTTTCTTCTTAGACATCAGCCTACTCTCCTTAAATACCACCTGTTAGTGACCAGCAAGTCCTATCCAAATTGCCAGTGCCCTCTCCAATGTAAGCCATTCATCACCAACACCCCCCAGCATTCTCTTCTCTAACACCTCCCAGTGGCTAATCCCCCAGCTCCTGTAGTCTCCACCCAATCTACCTTCTACCACCTCCCAGAACCCAGCCAGTACCTTGTACTCTCCAAGCCAATATTCTGGAGTCTGCATCACCCCTCCCTCCTGCCCTACTCCTTGATACTCCTCATACTTGAAAATCCCTCTTAGAACCAGATGACCAGACCTGAAGTTCAGCATCACATTCCACCTTAGCACCCTTCACCACACCACCCAAAACTTAGAGGGTAGCCACTTCTTCGTCTCTATACCCCAGGTCCACAGGTCCCTCTAGTCCTACTCCTCTCTGATCCCCACTCACTGCCACCCCTCTGGCCAAAGGTCCTGCCCTGGGCCCCCCTGACTCTCCACCCCATCATCCAGATCAAAGTCTACTGCTGGCACTCTACTCAGCAGCAGTCTATGCCACTACTACCCTCCCCCCCCCCTGCTGCTCTGCCACAGCATGGCCTTCCATCTAATGCCAATCCTATGTATTCTCTCTACCACCCTCCACCAGAACTCCCTATACCAGAGTCTTCTGCTTTCTCTCCCCTCCACTAATATTGAAAGGTCCCCAGATAAGCAAACCTCACCTCCTATACCTTTTGCATCAGCAGGACCCATCCACCCTCTTTCAACATTGCTGCTCTCTTCAGCCACTAGGTGCATAGACAATGCAGATACTTTGGGAAGTCCATCAGGCCTAAGCCCCCTCTCTCTACTGATATCACCAAGACTTCCCACTTGATTTGACTTCTGTGGCCTACCCAGATCTATTCTCTCACCAGTTTCAGTAGCCTTTTGACCACTTATGCTGGAAAGTCTAAATGATATACCAAATATCACAACTTCGGCATCTAGTAAATATTCAAAATAGTCACCCTTCTAGCCAGAGAGATATGTCACTCTCCCCAGCTCCTCAGTATATTTCTCTATACTCCCACCTTTGCCTCCTACCAGGCCTTGGGCAGGACTAATCCATACACTGAGAGAAAGATCCCCAGGTACTGCACTGCCTCCCCAGGGGGAACAATCATATCAATAATGTCCCCTCCAACCAGACCATTCCCCAAGATCATTGTTTTGCACTTGTACCAGTTCAGCTTCTGCCCAGAGCAGTATTTATACCATCCTACTGCCTCTTTCAGCTCTGCCACATCTGCAATAGTACCCAAGCCTACCACCATATCATCTGCAAAGGCCCCCACTTTCCAGTTCATGCCCAGTATATTTAACCCTATAACTCTCCTCCTGATTCTGTCCAGCAATGACTCCAAGAACAGAGCATACAGAATAGGCAACAGGGGGTCCCCCTGGGGAACCCCCTGCCCAAGGGGGAAGGTGACTCTCCTGTGTCCATTCACCATGATTGCTGCCTGACTCTCTTCCAGAAGGTGGAAAATTGCACTCTCTAGCTCCTCTAGAATCCCAATCCTCACCAGTACCTTCCTCAGCCATACTTGTCGCACTCTATCATAGGCTTTCTCTTGATCTAAGAAAATCAACCTGCTATCCACCCCAGTGGCCCTCACTCCTTCAATAACTCCATGCACTCAAGCTGTTCTATCCCTAATCAGTTATCCTCCAACAAATCCTCACTGCTCTTCCTCCAGGACCTGCTGTGCCACTATCTGCAATCTTACCACCAATACCTTCATAACTAACTTTCTATCTATATCTAGGAGTATGATCAGTTGCCAATTTTTCCAGTCCTCCTTCTGCCCCTTGTCCTTGTAAAGAAGTACCACCAATCCCAACTTCTGACCACCCAGTCAAGACCCAAACTCAATCACCTCATCATACATATCTCTCATTTCCTGACACACCTCCTTCATCTTCATCATCTTCTTCCAAAAGTCCCATAGCAGCCCATCCTCTCCAGGGGCCATCTCTGACTTAATGGCTGCCAGTACTTGCAGAATCTTCTCCTTTCTCAATAGTCTTGTCAGTTCTCCAAGCCCCTTCACCTCTGGGGGGCACTAGTCTTCCAAATACTTCACAATGGTCTCACTGTCTGCTCCTCCTTCCTCCTCACTCCACAGCTTCCTCCAGCAACTCTTAAGCTTCCCCAGGATCCCCTGAACCCCAGTTACCAAGCTGCTGTCCCCTCCAATAATCTCCTCCCACCTCTGCTTCACTCTCCTCACCCTTAGCAACCTAGAGAGGTACTTGGTCAGCCTCTCTCCTTCCTCCAGCCCCTGCCACCTAAGCCTCACCACCATGCCCTACACTCGGCTCTCTTTCTCCATCCTCCAGACTTCCTTCAGCTCCTTAATCTCTATCCTCACTTGTGCCTCCCACCACTCCTCCTCCTCTCCCCTATACCTCTTCAACTCTGACCACTGCCATAATAGCTGCTCCATCCAACAGGATGCCCACTTCCTCTTCATCTTCTAGAGCCTTCCTCTTTGCTTACCAGCCTTACCCCAGTACATCCTTGCTGCTTTCTTCAGCTTCCCCAACTGAAGCCCCACTGGAACCCCCTCCTCTCTCCATCTTTTTTTTATTTATTTTTTATTATAAAATGGAGTTGAAAGTATTGGAATCGGTTTAGAACATGATATGTGAAGTTATGGTAGTTGTATAATAGCAGTAAAGATCAAGCAGATGAAACAAGTAGTATTATGAATTTGATGGAGCATTGGAAGCAAATAAAGTGTTTTCTGAGAATAAGTGCAATTGATCTGCAACCCACCAATGGCACCCCAGAGAGGGGTGGTCTTTATTCAAATTCATTGTGAAAATATTTTCTAAATGGTGCACTATTATTGGCATATCTTTGGTCAGTGTTATTCCCAAAATGAAGAACGTAATGTAGCATGGTGCTTACTCTTAGTGACACAATCATCATAAAGATCATCATCAAAAACATATATAATAGTGGTTATTAAAAACCCCATTAGCAACACAGGGAAAAGGAATATGGTCATATGATCAATCATTATACTAAAATTGAACTGCACTAAAATCAGCTAAAAGAGATAATGGATCCAGAAAACTGACTTTGAAAACTGATGTAGAATTCAATGTTCAAAAAATGAAGCTAGGCCAAAAGACAGTCATGGATCATATGTACCTTCTTTTGGTTAAAAATCTAAAAATCACTTGTACCCAAAGATGCAGGTGTCAGGCCTAGATCCTCACAACTGGAGTGGAGTAGAGTCTCAGCACCAGAGTGAGCAAAGCAAGCAGAGGTAGTCAGGCATCATACAGCATAGGTATACAGGCATCAGGCCTAGAGCCTCGTACTGCAGATTGCAGTGATTTTTCACATTTTTAAACATCAGGCAGTATGTGTGATGGCCTGGCCTCAAGAGGTCTTAGAGCAAAACTGGTATTCAATATAGCATTAAGAATGGAAAAACCATTCTTCTGAGCAATAATTGGTTGTCAGGTGGTAGTTGGGAAACCAAAACATGAACAAGCAGCATGTAATTTCTTGTCAGGGCATTGAAGTAGCCATCGGTTCATATCATATGGAATGACAAGAATTGGGGGAGAAAAAGCAGAGTGGGGGATTGGGGGATAGGAAGGAAGGAGGAGTGAGATTAGTGAAGTTCGAACTTCAAGCCAATCAACCAAACTCAATTGAGTGGTCACAACTTCAATGAGGTATCCTTTCCTGTATACAAGAAAGTCAGCAAGGGACTGACACTCATCCAGCCAATCATGGTGGGACAAGCAGAGAAGTGAGAAGTAGCAAGCTTCATTTGAAATACATAGACAGAGCATCTTTCTTGGACCAGTCAACAAACTGAGTACTATGCGGGAACTTGGCAAAGTGGTCTGTGTGAAATGGTGTAACATGGATTTCCAAATCCAAATAGTGGCATGGTCCAGCAGACAAGGATTCTCATTCAATGTTATGATGCAGCAGATACATGATACCAAAAATCGAGGTCAGATCCATAATAATCAGTGTGAAGATGATAAGATCATCAATAAACTGATAGAACCTTAACCTGGCAGTAATGGCTCTTGAAAGCACAGACCTGGGCTCTTGCAGAGTGCGGAGTTCATGGGCAAACATAACAAGGTTGGCAAGATCCAGAGTATAATTTGTATCTATAGCAATACCAGTAATTAAGCAAAAACTACTGATGGCAGATTTGAATGTTGTATGTGTCATCACAATGTGGATAAGGCCTAAAATGGCATCAAGCAGTATTGTGGAAGGGGAATAGGCAGTATGTAACAAGAAGATGAGGTATTCAATGCATTTATCCAATGTGATCCAAGTATACATAGCTGTAAAATCACCTGTAGCAACATAAGCATGATCAATTATGTTAAAGTGCAGTGAGTGAATTAGTTGAAATAATTCAAGCATATCATGAAGAAGTGAGTATTGTGAGTAACCCACAGTGTGGTGCAAATGCACAGCCCATAGATGGAGAAAGCAAGATATAAAATGTGAAATCTCAGTTGTAGAGGAGTTAAATGTCCCAAAGATTAGGCACCATGCCACCCTCGCCCTCTTGTGTACCTTGGGCAGAGCGTAAAACATAAGCATCTTACAATCGAAGGGCTCCATGAGATGGGAATAGACGGCAATATTGTCAGGGCTATCCAGAAAATGAATATGTAATTTGTTCAGATCCAATCTCACCAATTTCACAGTTTGTTCAACTATTGTGGAATCATTCACATATACAGGATCATGAAGGAGGAACTGAAGACTGTCAAGATATAGATTACATAGCAGAATGGTGAATCCTAAATTCTTGTCAGTAAGACAGATAGTAAAGTTGTCATGAGAACAGATATCTTTTAGAAGATGTCAGAACTTCTTCAGTACAGCTGCAGCTGACATGCTTGTTTCAGGTTAACAGGACTGATTTAGGGTAGATATCACGTGAAGTATGATTTGCATGCTCTCCATATATGCTGGTGGTCATTATTTAGATAGAACCCAGGCTGAGATCTCAGGCACATCATTGATATTATCCATAGAGGTGTGGAAAATCATCAAGTCTAATCACCACTGGAAGGCAGAGATAGACAACAGATCAATGGTAGAGTTCATTGATGCTATGCTGGGGAGAACAAACTTGGGGCCAAAATTGAGAAGGTATATGAGCTCAGGTGTAAGCCAAGGTGGAGGTACATCTGTCATAAGACTTTTCTCAGTAAAAATCTAAAACTGAGGAATGAGAAACTGACTTAATCTTGATCCAGGAAGAGTAGACATGAAGGCAAAATTCTGAATTAGTGTCAAGGCCACTACTCTATGTAGAATGGAGACATCGGGGCCAAACCACACTGCCAGAAAATCATAGTAGATTTCCAGACTGGGGACCTCTAGTTTTTTGAGGCTAGAGGACAGACATCACCAGTATTATGCCAGATAACATGATGTTTGGTGATAGTATACTTATTGTACTATGGCATGAATGTCCTGGTGGTGCTCTTATCAGAGTGGTTTGAAGTTGTCAAACAGCTTAACCCAGAGGTTGTGGAAATGGACAGAGAGGGCAACTTTACCCTTGGACACTTGATCTCTTTTACAGAACCCACTGTCTGAGCAGGAGCTAGGGGGCAAGGCCCTCAATGAGCAAGCACATGCTCACCAAGGTGTCCAGAACAGTTGTGGTAGATTGCAGCTGATGGAGTCAGAACTGGGGCAGCCTTGTCCTTGGCAGCCTTCATGGCACTCACAGGTGCAGCTTGAGTGGCTTCAGACTTGGCAGCCTTGTCCTTCTTGGCTGGCTGTTTTGTAGCAGCAGTGAAGCTTTGTTTTTGGGTGCCCAGAGTAATGATCTCAGGATGTAATGTAATCTCCTCAGCAACAGCCTTGTGGGCAATAGCTTGAATCTCATCTTGCAGAGAGGAGGATGATATGACAGACAGTTGGACAGTGGTGGCTGCAGCCTTTTTGGTGGCAGCGGTGGTCAGATAGACATTCTGACAAAAGATAATATCATACATATCTATAGAGAAGGAAGACATTGATCTTTGTGACATCAGTGGTAGTGATGAAGGCAATATTCTTACTCACACCTTAGGTCAATGTGGGGTCAATTTCGAAGAATTTTCAACCCTCAGTTGAAATCCAGATGGCACTAAGAATTTTAGTATGCTGGCCCTTAGCATGCATGGTGGCCAAGGTGATAAAGTCATTGGAAACCTCAATCATGTTGTGGACATAGGCCTTCACTTCATTTGAAGCTAGATCGGTAGTAGTGGCTCGCTCAGTCTCTGGCAGAGCAGCAATAGTAGCAGCAATCTTCTTGGAGGCAATAAACTTCCAATTGACTACTTGGTGCTTCAAGATATCAGTGCAGCACTCACATGCAGTAGAGACCTCTATGTGCTTAAGCAGTCCAGTACAAGCAGTATGGAATGGAGTGGGGACCTTAGTGGCAGCAGTTGAAATGTAGATGGCCAAATTGTTGAAGGTGGCAAAAGCCACAAAGCTGGGAATGGCTTCGGCAGTATCAAGATTCATGCTTTCTATCATATTGTGTATTACAAAACAGGCTTGAAAGTATTGGAATCAGTTTAGAATATGATATGCAAAGTTATGGTAGTTGTATAATAGTGGTAAAGGTTAAGCAGATGAAACAAGCAGTATTATGAATTTGACAGAGCATTGGAAGTGAATAAAGTATTTTCTGAGGCTGGGTGCAATTGATCTGCAATCTGCCAATGGCACTCCAGAGAGGGGTGGTCTTTATTCAAATTCATTATGAAAATATTTTCTAAATAGTGCACTATCATTGGCATATCTTCAGTCAAAGTCATTCCCAAAACAAAGAACATAATGTAGCATGGTGCTTGCTCTTGGTAACACAATCATCATGAAGATCATCATCAAAAATATATGTGATGGCAACCATTAAAAACCCCATTAGTAATGCAGGGAAGAAGAATATAGTCATATGATCAATCATTACACTAAAATCAAACTGCACTAGAAACCAGCTAAAAGAGATAATAGATCCGAAAAACCAACCTTGAAAACTGATGCAGAATTCAATGTTCAAAAAACAGAGCTAGGCCAAAAGGCAGTCATGGATCATGTGTACCTTCTTTTGGTTAAAAACCTAAAAATCACCCACATCTAAAGGTGCAGGCATCAGGCCTAGAGTCTTGCAACCAGAGCAGAGTAGAGCCTTAGCACTGGAGCAAGCAAAGTGAGCAGAGGTAGCCAGGCATCATACAGCATAGGTACACAGACATCAGGCCTAGAGCCTCACACTGCAGGTTGTGGTGATTTTTCACATTTTTAACTGAAAGAAGGTACATATGATCCATAACTGTCTTTTGGCCTAGCTCTGTTTTTTGAATATTGAATTCCGCATCAGTTTTCAAGATCGGTTTTCCAGATCTATTACCTCTTTTAACTGGTTTCTAGTGCAGTCAATTTTAGTGTAATGATTGATCATGTGACCATGTTCCTTTTCCCTGTATTACTAATGGAGTTTTTAATAGCCACTATTACATGCATTTTTGATGATGATCTTTATGACAATTGTATCACCAAGAGCAAGTGCCATGCTACATTATGTTCTTCATTTTGGGAATAACCCTGACCAAAGATACACCAATGATAGTGCACTGTTTAGAAAATATTTTTAAAATGAATTTAAATAAAGACCATCCCTCCCCAGGGTGTCATTAGCAAATTACAGATCAATTGCACCCAGCCTTGGAAAATACTTTATTCACTTCCAATGCTCTGTCAAATTCATAATACTGCTTATTTCATCTGCTTGACCTTTACTACTATTATACAACTGCTGTAACTTTGCATATTATGTTCTAAACTGATTCCAATACTTTCAACTCTATTTTATAATACACAACATAACAGAAAGCATGAATCTCAATACTGCTGAAGCCATCCCCAGCTTCATGGCTTTTGCCATTTTTGACAATTTGGCTATCTATATTTTGACTGCTGCTGCCGAGGTCTCCACTCTATTCTGTACTACTTGTACCAGACTGCTTAAGCACATAGAGGTCTCCACTGCACGTGAGTACCATGCTGATGTCTTGAAGTGCCAAGCAGCCAATTGGAAGTTTATCATCTCCAAGAAGGTTGCTGCTATCATTGCTGCTCTGCCAGAGGCCAAGTGAGCCACTGCCACTGATCTAGCTTCAAATGAAGTGAAGGCCTGTATCCATGACACAATTGAGATTGCTGATGACTTTGTCACCTTGGCCACTATGCATGCTAAGGACCAGCATGCCAAAATTCTTAGTGCCATCTAGGTTTCAATCAAGGGTTGTGAATTCTTCAGAATCGACCCTGCATTGACCCAAGGTGTGGGCAAGAATATTGCCTTCATCACTGCCACCAATGTTACAAAGATCAATGTCTTCCTTCTCTATGGATATAATGTCATCTTTCATCAGAATGTCCATCTGACTACTGCCACCGCCAAAAAGGCCACAGCCACTGCCATCCGACTGTCTGTTGTATCATCCTCCTCTCTGCAAGATGGGATTCAAGTTGCCACCTACAAGGCTGTTGCTGAGGAGATCATGTCGCATCCTGAGGTCATTACTCCAAGCACCAAAAAATGAAGCTTTACTGCTGCTGCAAAACAGCCAGCCAAGAAGGACAAGGTTGCCAAGTCCAAAGCCACTCAAGCTGCACCTGTGGGTGCCATGAAGGCCACCAAGGGCAAGGTCACCCCAGTTCTGACTCTGTTGGCTGCGACCTGCCGCAACTGTTCTGGATGCCTTGGTGAGCTCATTGAGGGCCTTGCTTCTTAGCCCCCGCTCAGATGGTGAATTCTGTAAAAGGGATCAAGCATTCGAGATTAAAGTCACCCTCTCTGTCCATTTCTATGACCTCTGGGTTGAGCCATTTAATGACTTTAAACCACTCTGATAAGAGTGCCACCAGGACATTTGTACTTCAGTGCAATAAGTGTACTACCACCAAACATCATATTATCTAGTATAACACTGGTGACATCTGTCCTTTAGCCTAAAAAAACTAGAGGTCCCTAGCCCAGAAATCTACTATGATTTTCTAGCAGTGTGGTTTGGCCCTGATGTCCCCATTCCATATAGAGTAGCAGCCTCAACACTAATTCAGGATTTTGTCTTCATGTCTACTCTTCCCAGATCAAGACTAAGTCAGTTTCTTATTCCTCAGTTTCAGATTTTTACTGAGGAAGGCCTTATAACAGATGTACCTCTACCTTGGCTTACACCTGAGCTCACATACCTTCTCAACTTTGGCCCCAAGTTTGTTCTCCATGGCATGGTATTGATGAACTCTACTATTGATCCATTGTCTATCTCTGCCTTCCAGCAGTGATTAGACTTGATGATTTTCCACACCTCTATGGGTAATACCAATGATGTGTCTGAGATCTCAGCCTGGGTTCCATCTAAATGGTGACTGCCAGCATACATAGAGAGCATGCAAATCATGCTCTATATGATGTCTACTCTAAATCAGTCCTGTCAACCTGAAACGAGCATGTCAGCTATGGCTGTACCAAAGAAGTTCTGATGTCTTCTAAAGGATGTCCATTCTCATGACAACTTTACTATCTGTCTTACTGACAAGAATTTAGGATTTGCTGTTCTGCCATATAATCTATATCTTGATGATCTTTGGTCCCTCCTTTACAACCCTGTGTATATGAATGATTCCACAATGGTTGAACAAACTGTAGAATTGGTGAGGTTGGATCTGAACGAATTCCATATTCATTTTCTAGATAGTCCCAATAATGTCACCATCTATTCCTATCTCATGGAGCCCTTCGATTGTAAGATGCCCATGTTTCACACTCTGCCCAAGGTACACAAGGGGGTGAGGGTAGCATAGCACCCAATCATTGGAGCATTTAACTCCCCTACAATCTAGATTTCATATTTCCTATCTCACTTTCTCCATCTATGGGCTGCACATTTGCACCACACTGTGGGTTACTTGTGATACTTAGATCTTCATGATATGCTTGAATTACTTCAACTAATTCACTTACCACACTTTGATATGATTAATCATATTTACATTACTACAGGCGATTTTACAGTTATATATACTTAGATCACATTGGATGAATGCATTGAATGCCTCACCTTCTTATCACATACTTCCACAATACTGCTTGATGCCATTTTAGGCCTTGTCCACATTGTGATGATATATACAATGTTCAAATCTACCATCAGTAGTTTCTGCTTGGTTACTGGCATTGCTATGGATACAAAATGTACTCTGGATCTTACCAATCTTGTTATGTTTGCCCATGAACTCCATGCTCTGCAAGAGCCTGGGTCTGCACTTTCAAGAGCCATTACTGCTGGGTTAAGGTTCTGCTGGTTTATTGATGATCTTATCATCTTCACACTGACTATTATGGATCTGACCTCGATTTTTGGTATCATGTACCTGCTGCATCATAATATTGAATAGGAATCCTTATCTGCCAGACTGTGCCACTATTTGGATTTAGAAATCCATGTCACACCATTCCACATAGGCCACTTTGCCAAGTTCCTGTATAGTACTCAGTTTGTTGACTAGTTGAGTAATTATCCAAGAAAGATGCTCCATCTATATATTTTAAATGAAGCTTGCCACCTCTCACTTCTCTGCTCATCTCACCATGATTGACTGGATGAGTGTCAGTTTCTTGCCAACTTCCTCATATATAGGAAAGGATACCCTATTGAAGTTGTGACCACTTAATTGAGTTTGGTTGATTGGCCTGAAGTTCGAACTTCACTAATCTCACTCTTCCTTCCTTCTTATCCCCCAATCCCCCACTCTGCTTATCCTCCCCCAATTCTTGTTGTTCCATATGACATGAACCGATGGCTACTTCAATACCCTGATAAGGAATTATATGCTGCTTATTCATGTTTTGATTTCCTGACTACTGCCTGATGACCAATCATCACTCAGAAGAATGGTTTTTCCATTCTTAATACTATATCGAATACCAGTTTTGCTCTAAGACCTCTTGAGGCCAGGCCATCACATGTACTGCCCAATGTTTAAAAATGTGAAAAATCACTGTAACTTGCAGTGCGAGGCTCTAGGCCTGATGCCTGCATACCTATGCTGCGCAATGTCTGACTACCTCTACTTGCTTCACTTACTCCAGTGCTAAGGCTCTACTCTGCTCTAGTCATGAGGCTCTAGGCCTAACACCTGTATCTTTGAATGTAGGTGATTTTTAGATTTTTAACCAAAAGAAGGTATATGTGATCTATGACTGCCTTTTGGCCTAGCTTCATTTTTTGAACATTGAATTCTGTATTAGTTTTCAAGGTTGGTTTTCTGGATCCATTACCTCTTTTAGCTGGTTTCTAGTGCAGTTCGATTTTAGTGTAACAATTGATCATGTGACCATATTCCTTTTCCCTGTGTTACTAATAGGGTTTTTAATGGCCGCCATTATATACATTTTTGACAATGATCTTTGTGATGATTGTGTCACTAAGAGTAAGTGCCATGCTATATTATGTTCTTTATTTTGGGAATGACCCTGACTGAAGATATGCCAATGATAGTGCACCATTTAGAAAATATTTTCACAATGAATTTGAATAAAAACCACCCCTCCCCAGGGTACCATTGGCAGGTTGCAGATCAATTGCACCCAGTCTCGGAAAATACTTTATTCACTTCCAATGCTCTGTCAAATTCATAATACTTGTAATGGTTCTGGTTTCTTAAATGGGGAAGCAACTAAATTCTAGATGTTCAAAGTAGCTCAAAGAGTTACTAAGAGTTCAGGAAGATCTTATAGATTCAGGGAGAAAATATTCTGAGCTTTATTTGAGAGAACAGAGAGGATATTTATACAAGATATGAAAGAAGGATCTGGAAGGATCTGAGTAATCAATGGAAATGCCAAGAGAAAGATTTGTCAGCAGTGATGACAAATAAAGATCTGTAATGTTCTATGAAGTTCTGTGATTAGCTAAGACTGGAACAGAAGTGACAAGAATGTTCTAGCTATGGCTTAGTGCCAAGAAAGGATTTCTAATCATTCAAAAGGTACTGGAAGGTTATGGAAAGTACTAGAAAGACAAAGAAAAAGAAATAAACTATACTAAAATGTTACATCTCCTCCTCCTTAAGAATCAATATCATCATTGAATTCAGAAGATAACACAAGGAAATAAAACCAAAAGAAAAGACAAATAAAATATATCAGTTCATTGGTAAGGACTGGCCATCCTTGTATAAGGTAAGGGCCAAAGTATCATCTTGATCAGATGAGAACTGGTTTGAACCTCGTTAGTTGCAGGGTTTACAGAGTTCTTCTGTGGGTCTTGTTTCTGATGCTATATCCTTTAGAGTGCCCTGATACATAATATACCTGATCAGTACAGTATGTCATCTACCATTCAAGGGGAGAACCTCACAGGTAGTCAATGAGTTCCTTTTTGCTCGAACTCTTGAATAAGGTCTTGAGAGTTCTTGAGATTGACAGCAGATTCCCAGATAGTATCATATTCAGGGTAGCCCATCCACTTGACTAGGTATTCTGTATGATGGTATCAGACTTGTTTGTCTAAGATTTTCTTGACTTCATACTCAATGTGGTCTTCGATCATAACTGGTGCTGAGAGCACCAGAATTCAGCCAGAGTAAGGGGGTGACTGGTTTCAGGCCTTGAGTTGTGACATATGGAATACTGGATGTATATGCATGGTTGTTGGTAGACTGAGACAGTAAGAGTAGGTAGAGACTTGCTCGGTGATCTCGAAGGGTCCAAGGTACTTGGGTTGGAATTTGGCTGACTGGTGGTTGACTTGAGATTGAATCTTGATATTATTGGCTTTGAGTAGAACTATATCTCCAATAGTATAGGTGACATCATGATGTTTCTTGTCTGCATACTTAGCTTGGTGTTGTTGAGCCTTTAGTAGATTCGTGGTAGCGATCTTGAGAAGGGAATCCATTTTATCAATAAGGTTCTAAGTAGTGGGGACTTGTGTGTGACTGGATTGCTGAAATGAGACTAGGCTTGCAGGGGTCTCAGGATTTTGACCATGTAGTAACTGAAAAGGGGAAAGACCAGTAGATGATTGGACTGCGTTGTTATAGACAAACTCAGCATAGGTCAGGTAGTGGTCCCAATCATCTTGCTTATAAGACACATAGTTTCTGAGCATTTGTTCAAGTATTCTGTTCATTCACTCAGTTTGTCCATCAGTTTGAGGGTGGAAGGCAGTGGACATAGTGATTTGAGTTCCAAGAGTCTTGAAGAGCACTTGCCAGAAGTGACTTGTGAATTTGGAGTTGCAGTTGCTGACAATTACTCAGAGAAGTCTATATTGGTGGAAGATAGACTTGAAGAAAATTCTAGCAATTTCAGGGGCAGTGGCATTGATTGTGGTTGGCTTGGCAATTGTGATCTTGGTCAGGCGGTTCACAAACATGACGATGGCATCATAGCCTGATTTGGTTCATGGGAGTTGTACAATGAAGGCCATTGTGACTTACTCAAACTTCTTGATTGGAATTGGCAAGGGTTGTAGAAGATCAGCAGGCATTTGATTGCTTGACTTGTTTCTTTAGCAAAGATTGCAGCTTTGAACATACTCCTTGATTTCCTTGAGCATGTTGGGCCAGTAGTAGTCTTGTTGAATGTTCTTGATGGTCTTCTCAGTTCCAAGGTGACCAGCTAGTGGGGAGTCATAATGTTCATGAAGAATCTTGTACTGTAGTTCAGAGTTGGCAGGAATGTAGACCTTAGTACACAAGGTTGTCCTTGAAGGTATACTTTTCTTTAAATTCCTTGGTGTCCTTTTGTAGAACCAGAGAGTCTTGTTTGTATGCAGTCTTGATCTGGTTAAGGAATTCAGGTGCCATGGTGACTTGTAAAATGGCAGCAAGGTCAGGCCTTCTTGAGAGTGCATCTGATACAACCAGGGTTTTGCTGGGCTTGTAGATGATGTTCGGAGTGAAGGTCTGGAGTAACTGACTTCACTTGGCTTATTGACAGGAAAGAGTTGGTTGGATGTTGATGTACTGAAGGGACCTGTGATCTGTGATCATGTCAAACTCAACTCCTTCTAGGTAGTGTCACCAGGTCTTGAGGGTATGAATGATTACCAGGAGTTCCTTTTCGTGAGTGGCTAGCTTTTGCTCTGCAGGGGACAATTTCCTTGACTTGAATGTGATAGGTCTGTATCTTTGACCATCATCTTGAGAAATGACTGCACCAATTGCAAAGTTGGATGCATCAGTAGTAACTGTGAACTTCAAGTTTGGGTCCATGATTCTAAGGACAGGTGCATAGGTCAGATGGTTCTTGAGTTCTTGAAAGGCTTGTTGACAGAAGGTGTCTTAGATATAGAGAACATAGTGGTCAGAGTTGGGTTCCTTTTGCAGGAGATTTGTTAAGAATTCTGCTATACCAGAGAAGTTCTTGACAAATTGGTGGTAGTATCTGCCCAGACCAAGGAAGGACCTAAGTTTGGTAAGACTTGCTGGTACAGGCCACTGATCGATGGCTTGTATTTTCCTTGGGTCTACTTGAATCCCTTTGGCTGATACAATGTGTCCAAGGTATTCGACTTGATCTTTGAAAAACTCACACTTCTTGAGCTTTGCATAAAGCTTGTATTTGTGGAGGATCTTGAGGACTTGTTCAAGGTATTTGAGATGTTCTTCTTCAGTGCCACTGAAGATCATGATGTCATCAATGTACACAAGTACAAAGATATAGAGCTGATCCTTGAAGACAGTCTGCATGAGGTCTTGAAAGGTTGCTGGTGCATTGGTGAGACCAAAGGCCATGACTAGAAATTCATATAGTCCAAATGGTGTCATGAATGCTATCTTGGGTATGTCTTCTGGTTTGATGCGAATTTGGTGATACCCAGAGATCAGGTCAATCTTGGTAAAGTGTTTGGCATTCTTGAGAGCATCAAAGATTTGATCAATGAGTGGCAGTGGGTAATGATTCTTGACAGTAATCTTGTTGAGTGTGTAGTAGTCTATACATATTTGCAAGGTATCATCCTTCTTTTTGACAAATAGGACTGAGGAGCCAAAAGGTGACTTGCTTGGCTGAATGGCTCCTCACTCGATGAGTTCATTGAGTTCCTTCTTGACTGCTTCAATTTTAAGTGATGACATACAGTACATCTTCTTCTTAGGAATGGCTGCATCTGGTATCAGCTTGATTTCATGATCATGGTCTCTTGAAGGTGGTAGACCAGGTAGCTTATCTGTGAAGACATCCTTGTACTTGTTCAGCAGTAGCTTGACACTTTCACTGATTGATAGCTTCTTGTCTTTTTTCTTGGATCAGATCAGTGCAACAAAGGCATAGGTGGCTTTCTTGAGGGCCTTCTTGAACTGAATTGCCAAAGGAGTTGCAATTGGGGTTTTTGTCTAAGTCTTGTCTGGTTTGATTGTAATGTTGACTCCATCTTGAATCAGGGTAACTTCATTCTTGGTCCAATCAATGTGTGGGTTGTGTCGCGTAAGCCAGGGCTTGCCTAAGATCAGGTCATGATCTCCTAGGGGTGCCACTTCAAAATCTAAACATTCCCAGTACTTTTGAATCTTGAGGAGAAGTTTAGCAGCAATTGAGTCAATTGGCAGAGTGGTGCCATCAGCAGTGACAACTCCACCATTCTTACCAGCTAGCTTGGTGAGAATCTTGAGCTTGTCAATGAGGTTCTTGTTGATGAAGTTTCCAACAGCTCCGCTATCTATGAGGACATTTAGTTCTTGACCTTTGACTAGACCTTTGAAGATGAGCATTGAGTTGGCTCAGTTCTCAGCTATGCTAGCAACTTGACCAGTACTGCCAAAGCCTTTTTGATCTTGCTTGGTTGGAGACAACTTGGTGACTTCCTTGATGGCAGGCAGGGTGGCTTGCTCCAGAATGAGCTGTGCAATTCTGTTGCCTTC
Organism: Jimgerdemannia lactiflua; assembly: GCA_003951145.1. Lineage (NCBI taxonomy): Eukaryota > Fungi > Mucoromycota > Endogonomycetes > Endogonales > Endogonaceae > Jimgerdemannia > Jimgerdemannia lactiflua. The sequence goes on along the minus strand of RQIL01029998.1, from coordinate 1,942 downwards.
ATTGACAGTACATATAAGGTTGGTCCTTGTGGTTGACTAGTAGGACTTGCATTTCTCCTCGGAAGTCAGAGTCAATGACTCCAGCGCTAACATCCAGTGAGTGCTTGACACTGAGGCCAGATCTTGGTGCAATTTTTGCATAATATTCCTTGGGTATTTCGACTGCAAGGTCAGTTGGAATGAGCCTTCTTTCATGAGCAGGATTAGTGACTTGTTGGACAGATTGAAGGTCTAAACCAATGGCTCCTTCTGACTGTGCTTGGGGAATCTGGGCCTTGGGGTTGACTTGTATGAAATTGAGTACAACTTCTTGTTTGACTTGATGACCTTGAGTGTCTTTGGACAGGACCAGGATCCTCTTGGATTTGGCAGTCTTCTTGGGACATTTAATGGTAATGTGGCCAGGCTGTTGGCAAAAGAAGCAGGCTCCAGCCTTCTTGAGGTGCTTCTTTTCCTTGAGTGTAAGCTTGTTCTTCTTGTTCTTATTGATGGTGTCTAGATCCATGGGGGCAGGTCCAACAGTTCTAACTTTGGTTTCCTCCCTTCTGGGGTTGTTGTTGAATGGCAGTCTCTTCTGCTCAAAGTGGTTGCCATAGGTAATGATATCAAACCTATCAGCAATTTTCATTGCAGTATCTAGGTCTTTGGATTCTTCTAGTTCAACACAAACTCGGGTTTGTCCTTTGAGACCTCGGATGTACTTGTCAACCTTCTCATCTTCAGTGATATGAGGTAGCTCCAGAAGAATAGACAGGAATTGTGCATTGTATGCTTGCACAGACTTGAGTTGTTTGATATTTGCCAGGTGGTCTCATGTGACCTTGGTGCTGTTGATAGATTTGAATTGGCCCTTGATAGCATTTGAGAATTCATCCCAGGTCTTGATTCAGTCAGAGAATCTTGTATTCTGGACATGATTTCACCACTAGATTGCAGCATTCTCTCAGAGGAGTGTGGCAGCAAATTGGACTAGTACTGCATCATCCAGATTGGTTAGTTCTCCATACTGCTCCAATTTGAAAAGCCAAGCATTGATAGACAGTCCTCCTCTTTGGTCATCAAAGGTATCAGGCTTCTGAGGCTTAATGGTGACTGCTGTTGGAGGTACTATTGTAGATATAGATGTAGACTCTGCAGGAGCTTTGCCCTCCTTCTTGTCCAGTCATTCTTGAAGTTGGGAAATTTGGGCCAGTGCAGTGTGCAGCAGGCTTTCTAGAGTCTCGAATGACTGGGTAGGGATTTCGTCCTCTTCTTCTTACTGAATGTGAGGAGTATTCTGTGGGACATAGTTGCTGTAAGGAGTGCTGTAGGTGTTGTTGTCCCAGGTGTTGGTGTTGGGGTCCATAGACATGGTGTTTGACTAGTTCTTGAGAGGTTTCTTATTTAGGCAAGGTATAACTTAACTGCTGCTATCAAGTGTAATGGTTCTGGTTTCTTAAATGAGGAAGCAACTAAATTCTAGATGTTCAAAGTAGCTCGAAGAGTTACTAAGAGTTTAGGAAGATCTTGTGGATTCAGGGAGAAAATATTCTGAGCTTTATTTGAGAGAACAGAGAGGATATTTATACAAGATATGAAAGAAGGATCTGGAAGGATCTGAGTAATCAATGGAAATGCCAAGAGAAAGATTTGTTGGCAGTGATGACAAATAAAGATCCACAATATTCCATAAAGTTCCATGACTAGCTAAGACTGGAACAGAAGTAACAAGAATGTTCTAGCTGTGGCTTAGTGCCAAGAAAGGATTTCTAATCATTTGGAAGGTACTGGAAGGTTACAGAAAGTACTAGAAAGACAAAGAAAAAGAAATAAACTATACTAAAATGTTACAATACTGCTTGTTTCATCTGCTTGACCTTTACTACCATTATACAACTGCCATAACTTTGCATATCATGTTCTAAACCGATTCCAATACTTTCAACCCCATTTTATAATAAAA
>RQIL01029887.1:0-18237 GCA_003951145.1 Jimgerdemannia lactiflua | reverse complement strand
TAATATTTAGAACTTACTATAATTATACATTAACTGGACTTAAGCAAAATATTCCTAAAGCTTTGGCTTCTGTTAATCATTTTACTATTCAGTGATATGCACATTATTCGTAAAAATATTGTAATATGCCTGGCTCAATAGAGGCAAATTACAAGGTTGGGCAGCTGTGTAGATTGGCTTGAGCCCCCAGTTACTTTGTCAAAAAGCAACAAAATGTTTAGATAATATGTATAGGTTTCTCCTATATTGGTGTTTAGTGGTATAATATTCAATCTGGAGAATTCTGCATAGTCAATTTAGGCGATTTCCTTTTTAGAGATGGCATTCTTAGATTGGGTTTCCTTCTTGAGTAATGATCGGTGGGTGATTTCGTGTCTGTAACTCTGACAATCTTGTATAAGACAAATTTGGCAGATTTTCTTAAAAGTGCGGGCTCTCTGGGAATTGGGCAATCAGTTTCCTTAAGGATATGGGTTCTAGATGCTTGTGATGGGCAATCAGGTTCTCTCAAGCATGCAGGTTGAGTGGTATGGACTGAATGATGTGAGTTACTTGAATGAAGTGGATAGAATGAGGTGGATAAAATGAGGCAGATTCTGTGAAGCACAGCAGATCAGCAGACAAAATGTGGCAGACTTCTTGAAAATGGTGGTCTTTCCTGGTGGCAGACTTGAATGATGTGGACTGAATGAGGCAGATTGGTATAAAATATGGTGGACTTAAATGCAATGGTTCTTCACTCAAACTTGGTGGCAAAACTTCAGGCTTATCTGGCAAGCAAATCAAAAAGAGCAGACTTTGTTGTATCAGAAAGTAGACCCAAGTGAAATGAACAAAGCTCACAATCTCCTAGAAGTGGCTTTAGAGCAGGCATTTCTCCTAAGTATTGCAATTCAATCTTTAGGATCAAGTGGCTTTTGGCAGACATATCTCTTGAAGTATTGTAGACAGACTTGTCTTTTGCTTTTGAATTCAATTTCAGACTGAGGTTTATTCACTCTTGTCTCTGGGGTATTTTATATATTGTAGTTGCTATCTGGTTGCTATCTGGCTAATTATAGATTGCTATTTGTATCAGGTGTGTCTGGTACAGTATAAGTGTTTAGGAGCTGTACAGTATATAGGTGCTGTACAGTATACAGATCCTGTATAGGTAAACAGCTTCTTTTGGTATGTCTGGTTATTTATACAAGTTAGTACAGTAAAGTAGTCTTGGTTGCTTAGTATTGTAACATGCCTAGCTCAATAGAGGCAAATTACAAGGTTGGGTGGCTGTTGTAGATTGGCTTGAGCCCCTAGTTACTTTGTCAAAAAGCAATAAAATGTTCAGATAATAGATATAGGTTCCTCTTGTATTGGTGTTTAGTGGTATAATATTCAATAGCTGGAGACTTTCTGTATGTGATTTCCTAATTTGGTGGCATTCTTAGGTATAAGCAATTTTGTATCACTCGATCTGTCTGTGACTTGGGCAATCTTGTATATAGTGAATTTGGTGGATTTCCTCAAAAGTGGGCTCTCTGGGAACCTGATGATCAGTTTCCTTAAAGGTGCGAGTTCTGGATGCAGGTTGCTTGTGTGATGGGCAATTGGGTTCCTTTTATAGTGAATGGCTAATACACATGAGATGGTTGAGTGGGTGTTGGGCTTGAATGATGTGGATGAATGAGTGGTCAAATGATGTGGATCAGCAGAATGCAGCAGATCTGAACAAAAATGTAGAATGATGCGGATTGGCAGAAAGCAGTAGATTGGTGGACAAAAGATAGTGGATTTCTTGAAAATGGATAATTACTTGGGCTTCAAAGTTGCATCAATAGACTGGCTTTGAGAGGTGGACTTAAACAATATGGATTGGTGGAATAGGGCAGATCAGTGGACAAAAATGTGAACTTGAATGCAGACTCGAAAATGGCAACTTATTTCTTAAGTGGCAGATCTCTTGAAAATGGTGGACTGAACAAGGCAGATCGGTGGTATGTGGTGGATTAGTGGTCTTCTCTTGACAAACTTCTTTGTATCGGAAAGTGGACCGAAGTGGAAATGAGGTACCAGTTGCTCACAATCTTCTAGAAGAGGCTCTAGAGTGGGCATTTCTCCTAAGTGTTCCAATCCAATTTTTAGAATCAAGTAGCTTTTGGCAGGCATATTCCTCAAAGTGTTATAGGCAGACTTGTCTTTTGCTTTTTGGTTTCAATTTCAGAACTGAGATTTATTCACTTTTGTCTCTGGGGTATTTTATACATTGTGGTTGCTACCTTGGTTGCTATCTGGCTAATTATAGAGTGCTATTTATGGGGGGTATTCCTTCAGGGGAGTGTTTCCTCAGAGAACAGTGTTCTCTCAGAGGACAGATCATTCCCCTGTTTAGCTATCTAGGCTATTTATACAGTTTTCCAAAGCAAATAGTTGCTAGGCTGGTTACTATACTATGCTAATGTTCATGTCATCTTGCAATTCAGGTGGTATGTTTTCTTGGCTTATCACAGTATACTGGATATAATATATGGCTAAGTGGCAATTTTGAATAATATGATTTCTGTGGCCTACTACAATATATAGATACTTTTAAAGAAGGACTTACATTAGCTGATACCAAAAATACTATTAAAAAATATCATTCACATTGCCATATCTCTCAAAATATTATTTAAATCATAATTTTATCTATATAACAAATTGTATTGTGGTGTACTTATTGTATAACAATAAGATTCAAGCATGGCTCAATGTGCCATTTGATGAAGTGCGCGGTATGTATGTCAAGATAAAAGGGATCTCCGAGTGGATAGTCATGTGATCGCTTGTTCGATTTGTCGATAAAGGTCAGGTGCAGTGGCTCGTGGCTTGGTTGGCTGATAACGATGGCTCGGTTGTTTAGTGGATAATAGATGGACTTTCCTAGTGGCGATTACTTGGATACATAGGCTGGATATGCGGGTCGATGGTGCGTGACGGTTGACGATTCTCTTCGTGGCACAGTACGGGTAAAGAAAACGGAGGTCGATGGCTCGCTCATCCGTCTGACTGGTTAACTTGGGTGAATGGTAGCTGCTTGGGCTGGCATTCCTAAGCTAAGTATCCTTGGGTTCCTTGGGTCTTTATACTTGAATATACAGGTCTTGAATCTCGAATGCGGATGCACGAGGGGTCTTGTATGAATGCAGGGTCCAAATGATGGTTCAAATGGGCAGTCGGTCCGAATGCATGACGGGATCTCAGTGATGGTCTCCGGCGGTTTCCTTAACTGGCAGTGGTGTTGAAACTTGAATGGCGGTCAGTTTCCTGATGGATTTCCTTAGCGACGGTTCTTAACTATCTCGGGTGCGGTTTCCTTAACTTGGTGGTGGCAAGAGTAATTCTTTAACTCAAACTTCGTTATCTTGTTCTCAGAATTCTGGTCTCTTGGCGGCGGTCAGTCTTGAATATCTGTAGCGGTCGATTTCCCTGAACAAGAGTTATCCTTGGCTCTTGGAGTCTTTTCCCAAAGTTTCTCAAAAAACTTAAGTTGGTTGTGAACTACTTTTCTGCAAAACCAATTGACTGAGGTTTATTCACTCTAAGAATACGGGTTATTTATACAAGTTTGCTAGCTATGGGTGCAGCTAAGGTATACTATATCATGGCGAACATTTCTATGTTATTGGCTTGCCGGCGGCGAAGAGGGTTTGCTGGATAAGGATATGGATGTAATGTTTGAACACAGATGTGCTATTGGCTTGCTGGTGGTGAGGAGCTTACTGTTCTTATATTATCAGTGGCGATGGGTTACTTGCTGTGCGATTGGCTTGCCGGCGGCAAGGGCTTTGGTGGTTAAACTATTGGCTTGCCGGCGGTGAGGGCTTCGGCGATTTATATCATTAGGGTTAGGGTCTTGTGCCGCTGACAAGAAATGTTTTGGGGGCAGCTATCTGTTATGGGGGTTAAACTATAACACACTTGTGTGGGGAAGGGTATTTGTAAGTGCAGATCTGTACTTTAAAGGGTATAGTACCCTTTGTCAGTGGCAATCAAATCATCTTGCTGGATTGTGACTTTGTCATTCCACTCTTTGAAAGGGGGAAGTGCTGGCCAAGAGGTGAGGGGATAGAATAGTGGCCAATCGTCTTCAATAACATTCTCCAACCCTTGAACAGCTTGGATGCAAACAGAGGATTGGTAAACTCTCTGCTGCTCTTCTTCTTCCTCGGAGGACTCGTCGGTTTCTGTGTCAGATGGGGCTGCTTCAAGAGTGGGGTCTTGGGGTTCTTCAACTTCCTTCTCTTCAAAGGTAGGGACTTCTTGAGCCTCTTCTTGATTTGGCTTCCAAATGATGTGGTGTGAATTGAGATTAACAGGGTGGTGGGTAGCAGGTGTTGCTCTAGCAGGTACTTCCATAGTAATGGGTGATCCTTCAAATATCTCTATGAGGCTCATAAGGTGGCCTTGGTGGTTGTCCTGGAGGGGGGTAGTATGGAAACCTGGCAAAGTGGGTTCGGTTTGTTGGCTTTCCACTGCAACACAGTTGCTTCCAATGTACTCAGCTACTTCAGATTCCACCCAGTTGACTTCTTTGATAGTGAGGTGGACAATATTCCTAGCAGTTACTCCTTGTAAGTGCGTGATGGCACAGGGAACATGGCGGAAGATTTGGTGGATGCAGAGGGCTCTCTTGATAAGCCAGCTGGTAGTTAACAATTTGGCAGCAAGGTCTTCTCAGTCCTTCTCTTGGGTCTCATTGTGGAGGCAGTGGCCAATCTCATAGTCATACCAGAGAGTCATCCAGTCAGTTGTGTCCTTGAGCTGCTGAGTCATGATGTACCGGTAGTTGATAAAGTGTTCAAGGTCTTCGGTATAGAAGTTCAGATGGTCCGTAGTATCCGGGCGCCAGATGGCCTGCTTGATGGCATTGAAGACAATGGTCTTGAGACTTGGCAAAGGGGTAGAGCAGCGAGAGGTCTGGTTGGAATGGCGGGTGGGAGGCATTGTGTGTAGAGTACTTGTTCTTTTGGTGGTGGTTCTTGAGGCTGAGGCTGAGTCCTTTAAATAATGTGGTCTTCATTTCAGCTCGGATTATCTTGTCTCTTTTTGGTGCGATCACTTGATGGTTTTGGCTGACCATGGGTTGTCATGCCATAATGTCGTCTGATCCTAGCAGTCACAGAGTACTCCGAATTCAGACATGGTCGATTGTAGATGTCACATCTGCCCCTTGCAAAATAGAGCCGTCCTCGGCGGTGAGGGTTACACAGAGTTGGAAGGTCTTAACTGCAGAGACGGATAGAATACTGGTGCATTTGTGAGAACTGGCCATCCTTGTCTAAGGCGAGGGCTCCCATAGTCATGGCTGGGGGTTTGAACCTCTCGGAAATGGTTTTCCTGTAATCTGAGGCAATTTCTAGTAGCGATATCTGTTATGCTGATGGGCTTGAGAAGTTAACTGATGCAATCAGCTTCTTAAGTTCAACTGAGGCATCCATCATTCTTCATCGGAGGTGACACAGATGAAGCAAGGGGGGTTGCTCAAATGTGTTTTGCTTCCCTTGAGTAGTAGAGCCTTATGCAGTTGTGGTGTATCTTGGTCTTGAGTAAATCTCTGTCCATGGTCTTGAGTTGGTAGGTGTGATTCGCGAAGACTTGGTGAATGAGATATGGTCCTTTCTATTTTGGCTTGAGCTTGGCACTCCAGTTTCCTTCTATGATGGTACAGTATACCAGAACTTGCTGCCCGATAAGCAGGGGGTCCAAATTGGCCTTGCAGTCATAGTACTTCTTTTGTCATTCTTGTGCTTTGGTGATAAATCCTCATGCTTGTTGGTGTACTTCATGTAACCGGGTGATCTCTTCTGTGACTCATCTCATCAAATCGGGCTGGACTGGTTTGGCGGGATCTTGTGCTTCTCGGCCATACACTAGATAGAAAGGGGTCTGTTGAGTAGCAGCTGCCTTGGAGGTGCGGATGCTGAATAAAATTGCTGGCAGATAGATGTCCCAGTTCAGTTGATCTCCAGTCCTGCTGAGACCTCACTTGATGGTCTGATTCATGCATTCTGTGAGTTCATTCGCCTGGGGATGGTAAGCCATTGTTGGTTGTAGCTTGATCTTGAAGCTGCTTGCAATGGTCTTCATGGCTTTATTGACAACTCATGGCCTTGATCTGTGATAATTTCTTTGGGGACACCATGGCAGCTTAAGACTTCATCATACAGGATCCCAATAATTGTCTGGGCGTCAGCAGTTTCAATGGCAAAGGCTTCTGGCCATTTTGTCAGGTGGTCTTCGATGGTGAGAATGTAGCATCTTCCTCGGCTGGTTACTGGCAGGGGTCTGATGATGTCTATTCCCAGTCTTTGAAAGGCTCCAGCTGGTGCTGCAATTGGTATTAATGGTGCTTGGTCGGTGGGTTTCTGTCGGTATCTCTGGCAGGTATCGCATTGTTGGATATGTGCTAAAATTTGTTTCCTCATCTTGGGCCACCAGTATCGCTTCTTGATACTTGCAATAGTGGCGCCAATTCCTTGATGTGCATTCTGGTCATGATTTGTTGTCAGGATTTTTAGTACTTTGTCTTCTCTTGGGACTCAAGTGTATTGATCTCCTTCTACTCTCCAAAGTTCACCATCACCTTCTTGAAATTTCTTGAGATTTCTTTAGATGAACAGCTTATGGGCAGGCTGAATTCCTTTCTTGAAGCTCCTATGGTGCAGGCTCCAGATGAGGGTGAGGCGTAGATCTTGGTTCATTTGGGCGAGCGGGAAGCAGCCTTCTCTCGTGGGGGCTCCTTCTCTTCTTGTTGAGTTCGGGGGATTCTTGGCAAAGTATTGACATTGGAATTCTTGGCACCTTTCTTGTAGATGAAGGTGAACTGGTATTCTTGTAAGGATATTATCCATCTTGTAAAGATTCCTGAGGGCTCTGGTTTCTTGAACAACCATTGTAGGGCTTGATGGTCTGTGATGAGGGCGAATCTCTTTCCAAAGAGATAGTGGTGGAAGTGGTCTACTGCCCATACTACTGCTAGGCATTCCAACTTGGTGGCTCCATAGTTTGCCTGTGATTCGTTTGTGGCCTTGCTAGCATATTCAATTACATGCTCTCTCTTGTGGTCATCTTGCTGTGACAGGATTGATCCAAGTCCTAGGGCTGAGACATCGGTTGCCAAGATGAAGGGTTTGTTGAAATCTGGTCGCACCAGAACTGGGGCTTTGGTGAGGGCCTTCTTGAGTAGATCAAAAGACTTTTGCTGTTCTTCCTTTTAGTAGAATGGCTGGTCCTTCTTGGAGATGTCTCTGAGAGGTGCTGCCTTGTCTGAGAATCTTGGGATAAATTGCCGATAGTAGGATGCTAACATAAGGAAGGATAGGGTCTCCTTAGGTGAGGTGGGGGTCAGGTAGTTCTTGACTTTCTCCACCTTGTGGGGGTCAGCATGTGTGCCTTGAGCTGAGACAACATATCCCAGATATTCGACTTGGTGTTTTCCAAAGAAGCACTTCTTGGCATTAAGTCTGAGTTCTGAGCTTCAGATGGTATTGAATACTTCATGGAGGTCTTGCAAATGCTGCTCAAATGTCTTGGAGTAGATGATTACATCATCTATGTAGACTAGCACATTTCTCCTGATGAGGTCCTGGTAGACATGGTTCATCATTCATTGGAATGAGGCTGGGGCATTGCAGAGTCCAAATGGCAGTCAGAGGTATTCGTACTGTCCTCGTCTGGTGATGAAGGCTGTTTTGCAGATATCTTCCTGGGCAATGGGGATTACTTGGAATCCTTGGAACTGGTTGGTGGTAGTCATGTACTTGGCCTTTCCGAGGATATTGAGGAGGTCATCGATTCTTGGCAGTGGGTAGGCATATTCTGTTGTGACCTTGTTGAGTTTTCTGAAGTCCTATCCTCCTTTCTTTGGCACAATAATTGCTGGTGAAGCCCAGGGGCTTGATGAGGGTCTGATAACTCCGTTTCATAGCATTTCATCTATGTGTTATTGTTCAAATTCGATCAAGTGGTGTGGTGTTCAGTAGGGTCATTGTCGGATTGGTTTTGCATCTCCAGTATGTATAGGGTGCTCTCTGTATTGGTATGGTGGAAAGTTATTATATGTAGTGGTAAATATATCCTTGTACTCTTCTATCAACTCCTGTATCTGCTGTTGTTGTACCTTGGTTAGAGTTGTCTCAATGTCGACGGTTTTAATTGCTGAGCTCACTGAGTCTTCCTCCCAGGTACTGTCAGTCTCACTGGAGAGGACTTGCTGTTTCCCAAAAACTCATAGACTTCTTCTTCATAGGTGTCTATCAGTAGTTTGAAATATCCCAGTATTGTTCCTCTGGGGATGGTGATCACCTCGAAGCCCATGTTTCTGATAGGGATGTGGATTGGTGACATCTGGTCATGAATTTGTTCCTCGGCCAGGAGCAGGTGATACTTTTCTCGAAGCTCCATTGACGGTTTGAATATCAGGTTGTTGGCTTCCACTGGGAGGTGCACGTCAAGGCCTCGTTGCTGATATGGCTGCAGGATGATTTCTTCTCTTACTCAGATGGGGCGGCAGATGTGGGGCCTCATTTGCCTGAACTGGGCAACTCTTACTACATGGACCTTGATAGGTGGTGCTGGATAGTCTCTGTTTGTGCTTCCGAATCCTCCTCATCCTCTCTCGGTGCTGTCCAGCTGCTTCACCTCTTGAATAGTAGGCTGTGGGGTCTTGAGAAAAAGAATCTGACAGATGGCCTTCAGGGGGTTAAAGCATCAGTGATTCCTTCCATGATTGTGGATGATGACCTTCAGAGACCCTCGGTAGTCTTGATCGATAACTCCTCCTTCGACAGTGATTCCCTCAGCTGCCAAAGATGATCTTGATACTAGTTGTCCATAGAGTCCTGGCGGAATAGCAAGTGCAATTTGAAGATCAAAGGTCTTGGTGCTTCTAGGTCAGATTGTTGTTTGATATGAGAGACAGAAATCATATCCAACTGATCCTTTGGTTTGTGCAAGGGGAGGCTGTGCCCATGGTGAGAGTAGCTTAACTTGAACAACTAGATGGGTCTTGAGGAAAGGCTCTCCAGTAGCTGCAATTGCAGGTGAGAACTCCATTTGTTCTGGCTTGAAGAATGGCCAATGCACTCCTGTCTTCAGGTTTCTCATATAGTTGAACCCAGTCTTTCCGAGGGGGTCCAGGGTTTCCATGAGGGTGAAGGTGAGGTTGACTCCTTCATTTCCTTGGTGTGGGCGGCAGTACCAGCAGATGATAGCAAGAACCTCCAGAGGTAGGTCCCAAATAGTGGTCTTGCTTTTGGCTTCACAGCCTCCTTCGTGGTCAATCTTCTTACACTTCCAGCAGGTCCAACGAATTCAAGGTTCTTGTAAGGTGGGATCCTTTCTCTTGACTCGACTTCTGTGGACATCTTCACTGAGGTGAATACTTCGGTGTTCACACCAATAGCAGGTGAAGTCTTCCCACAATCACAGTGCCCCTTCTTAACAAAGCCTTCATTTCGTTCTTTGACTTCCTTGCTGGTAGGATACCTCTTCCGGTACTTGTCATAGGTCAGCAGGGTGACTTGAAGGGCATGGGTGATGGTATAGGTGCTGTTACTGTCTCTTTCGATGGTGAGAGTCTCCACAGGTTGACGGGAGAGAACCTTTTACTGTTCTTGATAAGTCTTCTCGAAAGTCTTTGGTGGTGGAGGCTGAACTCGGCTGTGGACTGGTGCTCGTTTCATTTCGTCTTTATCAATAATTGTTGGCATCAGAATTTTCTTAAGATCGAGGACTTGGCAGGTGTTGCAGTTATCTTTTGGTGAATAGAAGTGTTTGAAATGCTCGCATGTGCCTAGGTGGAAGGCTCGTGAAATTCAGTTTTCTATCAGCAGAGGTGGTGGTTGCGTAGATGGTCCTGCAAAATCAAGTACTGCTCTTTCATTGTTGGCTCTGTCGATACTTTCTGCTAGGCCTTCAATATCGATTACTCCAACAAAGGGTTCTTCTGGCTTGCTATCTTGATCTCTAGGGGCATCAAAGTCACTTCCCATTTCTTGCAGGAAATTCGCTTCACTCTCATCTTCATCCTCGGTGGTGGTGGGTGTGTCACCATGTTCATGCCATTCTGTCTCAGGGGCTGAACTTGCTTTTCTTGATAATGCTCTCGACTCAATGGGTACCTTGTGCTTTTGTCCATGAATAGTGAAGACTAGGAGCTGTTTTCTGATGTCCATGTTGGCTCCAACTTGGTGCATCCAATCTGTTCCCAAGATCAGGTCATAGGAGGTCGTGGGAGTCACAACAGCTTGAGGTACATTGAGGCAGGCTTTCCCAACTTGAATGGGGATGTCTCGTATAAGTCCAAGGGGGGTAGATGCTGATCCATCGGCCATGATGACTCTTGCTTTGGTTCCTTTGTCAATTCCCCAACTGACTCTCTCCAACATCCTTTGAGTGATGATACAGACTGCTGCTCTGGTATCAATGAGAATTCGGGCATTCTCTCTATGTACTTTTCCACTCGCAAGTCTGGTGGATTGATGATTGTGTTGTCAGCTTTCATGCACTATGTGAATAGTGCTGGGTTCTTGCATGTGTGGTCCTTGGACAGGAAGTCTCTTGGTATCTTCCTTGGCTTCCTTCAGGAATTTTCGCCTAACTTCTGGGGCATTCTTGAGTACTTGCTTGACAGTGAGGCCTGCATTCTGTTGATGGATCTGATCCCAAAGTGAGGCTGCTGCATGAGGTTTGCTGCTCCATCAATGCTTGATTCCTTGAGGGTGAGGTCTCTCATTCCTGATAGGCATTTCATCTGCTGAGGACTCCACACTCATGTGCTCATCTTCTTTGAGATCGGGCAAGGAAGTGGTCCTTAATGCTCTTGATGGTCTGGCCTCGGGCTCAGGGGTGTCTCTTCTGACTTGCTTGTTGTTTTCAGGGGGGGGTATCTGAGGAGGAATGGGCATATCTTGGATGCTTGCCCATAGATACTGTTACTGGCAGTGGTGGGGGTGGGATCCTTAGTGGTCTTCCTCATCCTCTGGTCTGTGCGGGGGTGGCATCCCAAGTTACCTTGGATGGGAAGGCTTCATAGTACAGATAGATATCATCTTGTCTGTGAAGCCAGGCTGCTTCTTCTTCCATTTCTCATGTCTCTCCATCCATCTGAATGAGGTTGACATTTCTGTCATTGGACTGAGTAGCTTGCTTCCTTGGGCAGTGCCTCTGGATGTGGCCTTGGTTTCTGCAGTAAAAACAGATAGAGGCATGGGGGCTGGTTGTAGCTGAGCCTACAGTTGCAGCTAGTGGTGTCTGAGAAGAACTCCTGTTGTCTTGTTGCCGATAGTCTGGCCTATTGTCATGGCAGTAATCTTGTTGTCTTCCTCCTTGGTTCTTCAGCTGTGCCACTGCAATGGCTAGGTCCTTCATTTGTTTCATGAGCATGGTCATTGGGTCTTCTTGTGATCTTGGCAGCTGCTGCTGTTGTGGTTGACTGAATTGGACTTGGGTCGAGGGTGGGGATCTGCTCTCGAGATTGGCTAGCCAGGCCCTGAGGAAAGCATTCTCTTACTCTGCTGTGGTAGATCCTCGAGATCTTGGAGGTTCGGCTCTAGCTGGCTTGCAGTGGTCTTGCTGGGCTAGTCTATAGTCTGCTTCCCAACATCCTTACGCTCCAGCAACTTGCTGCTCAATACTCCAATAACCCATCCTAATGACTTGCCTTCTGAGTTCTGGGTATAGGCCATTGAGGAAGGTAGTGGATGCCAATGCCAGTTGGACTGCAGGCTGCAGGTTCGCCTTGATCATTTGCACTTGGATCCGATCATAGAAACTCTTTGGGGTTTCGTTGACAGCTTGGGTCATGTAGGTCAGAGCTTCTTGTGCTTCTTGTTGGCGCTCAAGACCATTGAACTGCACACAGAGCCAGTTCTTATGGATGGTGCATCTTTGGGGGTAGTCTGCATTCCCAAGATGGTCGATATGTTCTTGTCTATAGATATCTCCTCCAATAACCTTGGCCTGGTTGTATCTCTGCAAGGCTGGGTCTCTCAAAAGTGACTCGATGATTTTGAGTTGTCTTTGGGGATCCCATTGCTTGGCGGCTGCTTGTACTTCGATTTCTCCAATGAACTCCTCAATATCTTCATCATCTGCACCATAGAACTTCTGTAAGTAGCTCATGTCTGGCTCATCTTTGCTGTCCTCATAGTCTGAGTCTGGTTCAGGGGTAGCATTCCTTGAAGGTCCTTGTGGAGGGGGGGTTGGTGAAGGTGTTTGATGTATAGGGAGTGCTGGTAGAGGGTGGTGTCTTGGTAGTGTAGGAGATCTGGGTCTGTTGATTAAGGCTGGAGTATAGATCCTTGAAGGTGGTGATTTCCTAAGTGACTGATAGTAGCTATCAAATACTGAGGCTCTGAGAGAAGTGTTGTTCCTAGTCTCTTGTAAATAGTAATAGGGAGTAAGGGACCAGGGTACTGAAGCTCGGATAACTGGTGGTGCAAGTGGGCTGATATAACTGATGATGGATTTGTCTGCCCCTTGCGGCTGTGAAGTAGTGGGGTCTGGTTCGCCTTGCTGGAAGTCTGGGTTGCTATTGGTATAATGGTATAGGTTGAACTCGTCTTGTAGGTTGTATGGATGGTAGTCCTCTTCTCCTTCAGATGTCTCGAAGTAAACTCAGTCTAAAGGGGTGGCTCGATTGACAACTGTAGTGATGTAGTCACTCTGGTCAGAGTTCTTTCTGTAGATTCGGGTCTGGTACTCCTCGGGGGGGTCGTCTTCTAGGTCTTGAAGCTGGAGGGGTTCCAGTTGTCCTCTGAGTTGTCTTCTCTCCCTGGAGGTCAAGCCATAGTCTGGGTCACTTCTGTCCTCGGATTCAGTCTTCTGGCTGCTGTTCTTGAAAAGGGATCTGGCTGCTGTTCTGACAATGGTGTGGGCCTTCTTTTCCACTGAAGAGGACTGTCTCTGAACTTGTTGCTGGCTGCTAGGTTCTCCTGGAGTCTCCAATGTAGATGGCTACTGAGTTCTTGAGCCAAAAGGTCAAGTCTTTAGAAAACTATTCCCAGTTGAGCCCCCAAAATGTGGCGTGCTTTTTGTATAACTATAAGCTTCAAGCACAGCTCAATGTGCCACTTGATGAAGCACACAGTATGTTTGTCAAGATAAAAGGGATCTCCGAGTGGATAGTCATATGATCGGCTTGTTCGATTTGTCGATAAAGGTTGGGTGCAGTGGCTTGTGGCTCGGTTGGCTGATAACGATGGCTCGGTTGTTTAGTGGATAATAGATGGACTTTCCTAGCGGCGATTACTTGGGTATGTAGGCTGGATATGCAGGTTGATGGTGCGTGACGGTTGACAATTCTCTTCGTGGTGCAGTATGGGTAAAGAAAATGGAGGTCGACAGCTCACTCATCTGTCTGACTGGTTAACTTGGGTGAATGGCAGCTGCTTGGGCTGGCATTCCTAAGCTAAGTATCCTTGGGTTCCTTGGGTCTTTATACTTGAATATATGGGTCTCAAATCTCGAATGTGGATATGTGAGGGGTCTTGTATGAATGCAGGGTCCAAATGATGGTTCAAATGGGCAATCGGTCTGAATGCGTGATGGAATCTCGGTGACGGTCTCTGGCAGTTTCCTTAACTGGCGGCGGTCTTGAAACTTGAATGGCAGTTGGTTTCCTGGCAGCTTTCCTTAGCAACGGTTCTTAACTATCTTGGGTGCAGTTTCCTTAACTTGGTGGTGGCAAGAGTAATTCTTTAACTCAAACTTCGTTATCTTGTTCTCAGAATTCCGGTCTCTTGGTGGCGGTTGGTCTTGAATATCCATAGTGGTTGATTTCCCTGCTTGGCTCTTGGAGTCTTTTCCCGAAGTTTCTCAAAAAACTTAAGTTAGTTGCAAACTACTTTTCTGCAAAACCAATTGACTGAGGTTTATTCACTCTAAGAATATGGGTTATTTATACAAGTTTGCTAGCTATGGGTGTGGCTAAGGTATACTACATCGTGGCAAACATTGCTATGTTATTGGCTTGCTGGCGGTGAAGGGGGCTTGCTGGATAAGGATACAGATGTAATGTTTGAATGCAGATATGCTATTGGCTTGCTGGCAGCGAGGAGCTTACTGTTCTTATGTTATCAGTGGCAACGGGATACTTGCTGTGTGATTGGCTTGCCGGCGGCGAGGGCTTCGGTGGTTAAACTATTGGCTTGCCAGTGGTGAGGGCTTCGGCGATTTATGTCATGAGGGTTAGGGTCTTGTGCCACTGACAAGAAATGTTTTGGGGGCAGCTATCTGTTATGGGGGTTAAACTATAACACACTTGTCTAGGGAAGGGTATTTGTAAGCGCAGATCTGTACTTTAAAGGGTATAGTGCCCTTCGTCAGTGGCAAACAAATCATCTTGCTGGATTGTGACTTCGTCATTCCGCTCTTCAAAAGGGGGAAGTGCTGGCCAAGAGGTGAGGGGATAGAATAGTAGCCAATCGTCTTCAACAATATTCTCCAACCCTTGAACAGCTTGGATGCAAACAGAGGATTGGTAAACTCTCTGCTGCTCTTCTTCTTCCTCGGAGGACTTGTCAGTTTCTGTATCAGATGGGGCTGCTTCGAGAGTGGGGTCTTGGGGTTCTTCAACTTCCTCCTCTTCAAAGGTAGGGACTTCTTGAGCCTCTTTTTGATTCAGCTCCCAAATGATGTGGTGTGAATTGAGGTTAACAGGGTGGTGGGTAGCAGATGTTGCTCCAGCAGGTACTTCCATAGTAATGGGTAGTCCTTCGAATATCTCCATGAGGCTTATGAAGTGGCCTTGGTGGTTGTCCCAGAGGGGGGTAGTATGGAAACCTGGCAAAGTGGGTTTGGTTTGTTGGCTTCTCACTGCGACGCGGTTGCTTCCAATGTAATCAGCTACTTCAGATTCCACCCAGTTGACTTCTTTGGTGGTGAGGCGGACAATATTTCTAGCAGTTACTCCTTGTAAGTGCGCGATGGCCCAGGGAATATGGCAGAAGATTTGGTGGATGCAGAGGGCTCTCTTGATAAGCCGGCCGGTAGTTAACAATTCGGCGGCAAGGTCTTCTCGGTCCTTCTCTTGGGTCTCATTGCAGAGGTGGTGGCCAATCTCGTAGTCATGCCAGAGAGTCATCCAGTCAGTTGTATCCTTGAGCTGCTGAGTCATGATGTACTGGTAGTTGATAAAGTGTCCAAGGTCTTCAGTATAGAAGTTCAGATGGTCCGTGGCATCCGGGCGCCAGATGGCCTGCTTGATGGCATCGAAGGCAATGGTCTTGAGACTTGGCAAAGGGGTAGAGTGGCGAGAGGTCTGGTTGGAATGGCGGGTGGGAGGCATTGTGTGTAGAGTACTTGTTCTTTTGGTGGTAGTTCTTGAGGCTGAGGCTGAGTCCTTTAAATAACGTGGTCTTCATTTCAGCTCAGATTATCTTGTCTCTTTTTGGTGTGATCACTTGATGGTTTTGGCTGACCATGGATTGTCATGCCATAATGTCATCTGATCCTAGCAGTCACAGAGTACTCTGAATTCGGACATGGTCGATTATAGATGTCACAGTATATATGCTAATTATATTTATTTTATATACTAATAGTATTTTATTTCATATGCCAATATAATTATTTTAAGTATTTTTAATTAATTAACTCACTATTAGTATGAATAGTGAGTAGATATGAATGTACTCAAATAGTAGTCTTGAGTGGTCTAGAGTATGGTCTTGAATAGTGGACTTGAGCAGTAGCTTGAGTGGCTTGAGTAGCTAGCATCTAGAGTTTTGACTTAAACCCTGGCCTTGAATCAAAGGCTAGATGGTCTAAAATTAAAAGGCTGGGCAGTAAATTCTTGATGAGAACTGGCTTACAATTAAAGCCAGTCAAAATTTTGACTTTTAAATCTAAGCCAGTCTCAGCCAACCAGCTATATAATTTCGGCCTTAAATAATTAATATTTGGCTTCAAAATTAAGCCAGGCTCCCCTTACTGATCTCCTCCAAGAGATAGAATCATCAGTGGAGGCAGAACCATTGACATTGGAGTTAATGGAGGCAGAAGTCAATGGAAGCAGAACCATTGATAGAGGCAGAACCATCAATAGTAGCAGAACCATTAATAGTAGCAGAACCATTGATGGAGACAGAACTGTCAATGGTGGTAAAATCATTAATAATAGCAGAACTATTGATGAACTGTTGATGATGAAGTTGATGGAGGCAGAAGTTGATAGAGACAGAACTGTTGATGAAGACAGAAGTCAATAGAGGCAGAACTGTTGATGGAGGCAAAACTATTGATAGAGATAGAACTATTGATAGAAGTAGAACTATTGATGGAGGCAGAACCATCAATAAAGGCAGAACTATCAATGGAGGCAGATCAATGGAGGCAGAACCATTAATGATAGAGTCAATGAAGGCAGAAAGAACAATCAATAGAGGCAGAACTATCAATGGAGACAGAACTGTTAATGAAGGCAGAACTATCAATGAAGGCAGAACCATTGATAGAGACAGAACCATTGATGGAGGCAGAACTATCAATAAAGGCAGAACTATCAATGATGGAGTTGATGAAGACAGAAGTTGATAAAGACAGAACTATTAATGGAGGCAGAACTGTTGATGATAGCAGAACTACTAATGAACCATTAATAATAGAGTTAATGAAGGCAGAAGTCAATGGAGACAGAACAGTTAATGGAGACAGAACTGTTAATAGAGACAGAACTGTTGATGAAAGCAGAACTATTGATAGAGACAGAACCATCAATGGTAGCAGAACTGTTGATATAGACAGAACTATTGATAATAGAGTTGATAGAGACAGAAGTTAATGAAGGCAGAACTATTGATAGAGGCAGAACTGTCAATAAAGGCAGAACCATTGATAGAGACAGAACCATTGACAATGGAGTCAATAAAGGCAGAACTATTAATAGAGGCAGAACTATCAACAATGGAGTCAATGGAGGCAGAACTATTAATGAAGGCAAAATACATCAATAGAGGCAGAACTATTAATGATGGAGTCAATAGAGACAGAACTATTAATGAAGGCAGAACTATTGATAGAGGCAGAACTGTCAATGGAGGCAGAACTATCTATGGAGGCAGAACCATCAATGAAGGCAGAACTGTCAATGAAGGCAGAACCATCAATGAAGGCAGAACCATTGATAGAGGCAGAACTATCTATTAAGGCAGAACTTCAATAGAGGCAGAACTATCAATAAAGGCAGAACTATTGATAGAGGCAGAACTATCAATGAAGGCAGAACTATCAATGGAGGCAGAACCATCAATGAAGGCAGAACTATCAATAGAGGCAGAACCATTGATGAAGGCAGAACTATTGATGGAGGCAGAACCATCAATAGAGACAGAACCATTAATGAAGGCAGAACCATCAATAAAGGCAGAACTGTCAATAGAGACAGAACTGTCTATGAAGGCAGAATCATTAATAGAGACAGAACTATTGATAGAGGCAGAACTATCAATGGAGGCAGAACTATCAATAATGGATGATGAAGTCAATAGAGTCAATGGAGAGAGAACTGTCAATGGAGGTAGAACTGTCAATAGAGGCAGAACCATCAATGATAGAGTCAATATAGGCAGTATTATCAATGAGGTAGAACTGCTGATGGAGGCAGAACTATTGATAGAGGCAGAACCATCAATGAAGACAGAACTATTAATGGAGACAGAACTATCAATGAGACAGAACTGCCAATAAAGCCAGAACTATCAATGATGGAGTTAATGGAGATATATAAAATGACATTTGGTGGCAGGGGGGGACTTCGAGTGCAAAGAGTGCATGGGGGTGGGGCAGGCTGGTGGAGTGGTGCAGACCCCAGAGCATTGGCTTGGGGAGTGCGAGGTATTGGAGGACTATTGGAGAGAGGTGGGGCGGCAACTAGGTAGTGTTGATGGAGGGCGAGTGTGGGGGAGGTGGGATGTGCTCCAGGCAAGAATGCTCAGGGAAGTAGGAAATGAGTGGCTCACATTGGGGTGGATTGTTGCAGTGTGGGTAGGAATAGCAGGTCACTGGCTATCAGTGTTTGAGGAAGGAAGGAAGTCAATACAGGAAGAGAAGATGGCAAGGTGGTGGTGGTTGATGAAAGATATTCTGACGGGTTGGCAGAGGGGGTGGGGTCCTGGAGAGGGGGGCCATAGGAAGTTAGTGGAAGTTATATATAGTAAGAGTGAGGGCCGAGTGCAGGTGATAGGAAATGAGGTAGTGTTTGAGAGGGGCGGGGTA
>RQIL01029776.1:0-18238 GCA_003951145.1 Jimgerdemannia lactiflua | reverse complement strand
AAAAAAAAAAAAAAAAATGTAAACCTGAAATTTTGGGACAAGCAACTGAGAAAGGTGGAGAGGAGACAATATGAGAAACCAATCAGAGTGCACCAGAAGTGACAATGGAATCCGAGAAGGAATGAGGACACTGGGGGAGAACTAGACTGGGGGGAAGTTTAAGAGCAGGAGTTCTTCCCCTTCTCTTTGGCTTTTTTTGAGAGAGGTGATGAGGATAAGCATGAACAGACTCCATGGGAGTATCATATCTTGTGGCTACAGGCCTCGGTGCAGGCCTTGCACTCAGAGGCATGAGTAGAGGAGGAGGAGGAGGACTTGGCAGAGGAAGTGGAGGGGGAATGAGTATGAGAGCAATCCCAAGATTGACTAGTGGAGAGGACTGCAGAATGAGAAATGCCACCATGGGGGCAGATTGCCTTGGCAGGGTGCAGTAGGCATGATGGAGGCAGCCTGAGTAGACAGTACAAGCTCATGTATCAGCAGGATGAACACCAAGGGTGTGACTATGTTTAGGAGTGGAGGCAGACTTTATAGAGAGTAAGGGTGACTAGGAGAAGACTGACAAAGCCTTGTTGGTCTTGGCAGGGGCTTTGGTGGAAGTCTTTGTAGCAGCAGTAGCAAAGGAGCAGACTTTGGTATGAGCAGCAGCATAAGTTTCAGCCTGAATGGCCTCAGAAATAGAGATCTCAGGAGTAGCAGAGAGAGAAGCAGTAGTGGCAGCCCAGGCAGAGGTAGCAGTACAAGCAGCTTCCTGCTTATGAAGACAAGCAACAAAAGAAGTACTAGTGAGGAGGGAAATGTCAAACAGCCTCAATGTTAGTAGTGGCAAAAGGAACCTCTTGAATCTGGAACCCACAGAAGAGGGTGGCATCAGTGAGATGAGAGGCAGCAAGGGCCATGAATGCAGCACAAGCTTTGTAGAAGGAGGTAGAGACTGAGGCAGTGGCTATAGCAGCAGTATTAGCAGTGGCAGTCTTGGCAGTGATAGAGGCAAGATGAATCTCCTCAGGGTAGACTTGTTAGTAGTCCTTGGCAAGAATAGAAAACTTGATAGTGGGTGGAGCAATAGTATCAATATTGTGGTAGATACAAGCCTTCTTAGAGAAAAGAACTAGAACAGAATAGAACTGGGAGAGGAGCAGATAGCCAGAAGAGTAAAGGTCTAGAGGAAGAGAGAGAATAGCAGACAAGATATACATCTCAAAGGAGACTATAGCAGAGACAAAGGTGGGAGAAGAAGGAGGAGGGGGGACCTCATCTATATTAGCATCAATGATATTAGCAGGGGGGCCCCAGGGGCAGACAGTGTAGCAGATGAAGAGAAAGGGCCAGTGGGAGCCAAAGAAGAGAAGAGAACAGGAGTAAATCCAGAGCTAATATCAAAGATAATAGAGGAGCAGACCATATGGAAAAAAGATAAGTATACTAAGATGAACAAAACATAATGAATATGTATCAACTATTTAATTGTTATGCAAAAGCACAGTCCTTATGTACAAAATATAATGTCCCAAAAGGGAAAATGCATCACAATGCAGAGTTAACCAAATTAGGAACCATATAACAACCAGAGATAAGCTGGAAATAAGATCAAGCAAATTGAAGTTGCAGGATAAAAAGTGAACACAAACAAACAAACAAATCCAAATTGAGAAAAGTATAAATAAAATCAAGAAAAGTATATATCCAAATCAAGATTAAAAAACATCTCAGCCCCCTCTGGGGTCTCATACTTACTCCAGGATCTCAGTCTTCACTCCACTCCCCTTTGCTGCCTTCAGCCCCTCTGCTTCACTCTGGACTTGCTGCAGCTCACTCTATTTGGCTTCACCCCTCACTCACACTCACCTCTCTGGGGTCTGCAGATGTTTTTTAATCTCAATTTGGATTTTTGCATTTCTCAATTTGGTTTTATACCTTTCTCAATTTGGATTTATTTGTTTGTTGTATTCATATCTTATCCTACAACTCTGATTGGCTCAATCTTACATATCTCTAGCTTATCTCTGTCTATCATGTGGTTTCTAATTGAGTTAACTCTGCATTGTAGTATGTCTTCCCTTTTAGGATGTCATATTTTGTATATGAGGACCATACTTTTGTATTGCAATTAAATAGTTAATACAAATTCAATATAGTTTTTGTTTGTCTTGATATACCTACCTTTTTTCCACATAATCTACCCCTCTGTTATCTTTGACAATGGCTCTGGGTTCACTCTCATTATCTCCTCTTATTCAGCTTCCACAAGTCCTTCCTCTTTATCTGCTACACTGTCTATCCCCAGGGCCTCCACTGCCAACATCATCAATACTGATATGGATGAGGTTTCTCCTCCTCCTTCTTCTCCCACCTTCATTCTAGCCATAGTCTTCTTCAAGACATAGGTCTTATCTGCCATCCTCTCTCTTCCTCCAGACCTTCACTCTTCTGACCATCTGCTTCTCTTCTAGTTCTGTTCCATTCTGGCCCTCTCTGCCAAGGAGGCCCATCTCTGTCACAATATTGACACTGTAACTCCACTTGCTATCACATTTTCTGTCCTTGCTGAGAACAGCCAAGTCTTCTTCAAGGAGATTTGTCTTGTCTCTATTGCTGCCAAGACTTTGTATTTGTTTGTTTGTTTGTATTCACTTCTTATCCTACAACCCTGATTGGCTCCATCTTATCTCCAGTCTATCTCCAGCTATCATGTAGTTCCTAATTTGGTTAACTCTATATTGTGGCACATTTTCCATTTTGGGACATCATATTTTGTATATAAGGACTGTGCTTTTGCATGAAAATTAAATGGTTGATACAAATTCAATACAGTTTTTATTCATCTTAGTATATATACCTTTTTTCCATATGGTCTACCCCTCCATTATCTTTGATATTGGCTCTAAGTTTTCTTTCATTCTCTTATCTTCTTTGGCTCCTACTGTTGCTTCCTCTTTATCTGCTAAGTAGATCTCAATAGATGATACCCGAGGATTTTGATTGGTGCTTCCAAAACCTCCCTGTCCTCTCTGGGTATTGTCTAATTGCTTTACCTCCCAAATGGTTGGCTGAGGTATCCTGATGAACTAGATCTGGCAGATGGCTTCCAAGAGGCTGAAGAATTTACTATACCTAGTACTGCTGTGAATTATGATCTTTAGAGGACCTTAATAGTCCTAATCAATAAATCCTCCTTCTACTGTGATTTCTTTGGCTGCCAATAATGATCTTGATGCCAGTTGTCCATAGAGTCCTGGTAATATGGCAAGTTCAATCTGAAGGTCAAAGGTCCTAGTGCTTCTAGGTCAGATAGTTGCTTGGTAGGAAAGACTGAGGTAATATCTGACTAATTCTTCTTTTTGTACAAGAGGGGGCTGTGCCCAGGGTGACAGCAACTTGTCTTGGATGACTGCTGGGTCTTGAGGAATAGTACTATAGTAGTAGTTATGGTGAGTAAGAACTCTATTCAATCTGACTTAAAGAATAGCCAGAGTGCTCCAGGCTTTGGGTTTCTTGTATAGTTGAATCCAGTTCTTCCAAGAGAGTCCAGGGCTTCCATGAGGATATAGGCAAGATTAACTCCTTGATTGCCTTTATGTGGGCAGTAATACTAATAGAAGATGGCCAAAATTTCCAATAGTAGATAATAGATTGTGGTCTTGTTCTTTGCTTTGCAGTCTTCTTTATAATTGATATTCTTGCATTTTTGGCAGGCACAGGAGATTCAGAGTTCTTGCAGTATGGGGTCTTTTCTCTTGACTCAACTCTTATAGATATCCTCACTAAGGTGAATACTTCTATACTCATACTAGTAACAGATAAAGATTCTTTTATAGTTATAGTGTCCTTTTTTGACAAAGTCCTCATTCCACTGCTTGACTTTCATGCTGATGGGGAATCTTTTTCAGTACTTGTCATAGATTGGCAGAGTATTCTGGAGGGCTCAGGTGATTGTATAGGAATTCTTGTTTTCGCCTTCCACTGTTATAGTCTCCAATGGTTAGTGAAAGAGGGTTTCTATTCTTCTTAATAGGTTATCTTGAAGGTCTTCGGGGTTGATGGTTATATTCCTCTATAGATTGGGACTCATTTCAGTTCTTCTTTATCTTCAATTGCTAACATTGAAACCTTCTTGAGATTTAGGATTTGGCAGTTGCTGCAGTCATCTCTTGGTGAATAAAAGCAATTATAGTGCTCAAATTTGCTTAGGCAGAAGGCCTGCATAATTTAATTTTCTACTAGTTAGAGTGGTAGCTATATAAATAGTCCTGCTTGGTTACCAATTTCTCAGTCATAGCTTACTTCTAGGCCTCAAACATCAATGACTCCAATAAAGAGGTCTTCTTATTCACTATCTGAATCTCTAGGGGCATTAAAGTCACTTTCTAATTCTTGCAGAAAATTTGCTTCACTTTCATCTTCATCCTTAGTAGTGGTGGGTGTATTGCCATATTCTTGCCATTCTATCTCAGAGGCCTGACTTGCTTTCCTTGATGATCCTCTTGACTCAATAGATACTTTGTGCTTCTGTCCATAGATAGAGAAGACTGGAAGTTGTCTCTTAATATCAACATTGGTGCCAACTCAGTATAGTCAGTCTGTTCCTAAGAATAGGTTATAGGAGATTATTGGGATCACAACAGCTTGGAGTATATTGAGGCAGGCTTTCCTTACTTGAATGGAGATATCTTATATAAGTTCAAGAGGAGTAGATATTGATCCATCTACCATAATGACTCTTGCTTTGGTTCCTTTATCAATTCTCCATCCAATTCTTTCTAGCATTCTTTAGATAATAATGCAGACTACTGCTCTAGTATCAACAAGAATTCAGAAATTTTTTCCATGCATCTTTCTATTTATAAGTCTTATAGATTAATGATCTTAACATCAATTTTTATATACCAAGTAGATGGTTCTGGGCTCTTGTACATGTGATCCTTAAACAGAAAGTCTCTTGATATCTTCTTGACTTTCTTCAGGAATTTTCACCTGACTTCTGGTGCATTCTTGAGGACTTGCTCAACGGTAAGGCCTGCATCTTAATTGTAGATATATTCCCAGAGTGATGTTGCTACATGGGGCTTGCTGCTCCTTCAGTGTTTAGATTTCTGAGATTGGATCCTTTTACTCCTATTGAGTATTTCATTGGGTGAGGATTCTATACCCATGTACTCATCTTTCTTGAGATTGGACAAAGTGGAACTTGGGGTTGTTCTGGAAGGTTCTGCTTCTACTTTAAGAGTATCTCTTCTAATTCTCTTATCCTTCTCTTGTGGGGTATCTGAGAAGGAATGGCTATATCTTGAGTGCTTTCCTATTGACACTATTATTTACAATAGTGGTGAGAGTAGTGTCCTTAGAGGTCTTCATCATCCTCTGGTCTAAGTAGGTGCTATATTGCAAGTTACCTTAGAGGGGTAGACTTTATAGTATGAGGAGGTGTTTTCTTGATCTTGAAGCCAGTCTAGTGCTTTTTCTATTTTGCAGGTCTCTTTATCTACTTGAATAAGGTTAACATTTCTATCATTAGACTGGGTAGTCTGTAGCTTCAGATAGAATCTCTGGATGTATCTTTGATTTCTGCAATTAAAGTATGTTGGAGTATAGGAATCTATTGTGGAATGATCTGTTGCTATAGCTGGTAGTGCCTGAGATGAACTACTATTATCTTATTGCTGGTAGTTCACTCTAATATCTTGGTAATAATCTTGCTGTCTTCTACCTTAATTCTTCAGTTAAGCAACTGCAATGGCCAGGTCCTTCATCGGTTTGGTGAGAATTGTCATGGAGTCTTCTTGAATTCTTGGTAGCTACTACTGTAGCTGTTGCCTAAATTGAGCTTGAGTTGAGAATGGGGGCCTATTCTCATAGTTGATCAACTAGACTTTGAGAAATACATTCTTCTGTTCCACTTTAGTTCCTTGGGTTTTGGGGCCTTGACCTTGGCAGGTTTATGGTATTCTTGAACTTACTGGGTTGGTCTGTAGTCTGCTTTCCAACATCCTTTGACTCCAGCAACTTGCTGCTCAATATTCTGATATTCCATCCTAATAACTTGTCTTCAGAGCTCTGAGTATAGACTATTAAGGAAGGTGGTTGAAGCCAGAGCTAGTTGGACTACAGGCTGCAAGTTTGTCTTGACCATTTGAGCTTAGATCTAATAGTAGAAACTCTAGCAGCTTGGCTCATATAGGTCAAAGCTTCTTGGACTTCTTGTAGCACTCAAGACTATTGAACTGAGTGCAAAGCCATTCCTTTTGGGTGTTATATCTTAGTATGTAGTTTGCATTTGGTGCAATATGGGTATTTTGTTTCTCTCTATAGATTTCTCCTCTATTCTGCTTGGCTTAGTTATATCTCTGAAGAGTTAGGTCTCTCAAGAGGGACTCTGCAATCCTAAGCCTTTTTGGGTATCTCATTGTTTGGTATCAATCTCTCTAATAAACTCCTCAATGTCTTCATTGTCTATACTATGAACTTCTGTAAGTAGCTTATATCTGGTTTATCTTTGCTGTTCTCACTGTCTAAGTCCAGTTCAGGAGTAGTATTTCTTGATAATTCTTATGAAGATGATGTACTTAATATACTAGAGATACTGATGGAAAGCAGTGCCTTAGTGGTATAGAGAATCTGACTCTTATGATCAATGCTAGGATAGAGGTTCTTGATGGTAGTAGGGGTTCTCTGATTGACTGATAGTAATTATTGAATACTGGAGCACTAGGAGAGCTAGTGTTCCTTGTTTCTTGTGGATAGTAGCATGGTGTAAGTGACCAAGGTACTGAGGCTTGGATGATAGAAGGTGCTAGAGGACTAATATAACTGATGTTGAACTTATCCACCTCTTGCTATATGAAGCAATGAGGTTCTGTTTTCCTTATTAGAGGACTGTATCACTGTTTAAGTAGTGATGAAGATTGAATTCATTCCTTAAGAAGTTGTATGGATAGTAATCTTCCTCTCTTTCTGATATTTCAAAGTATACTCAATCTAGTGGAGTGGCTTAGTTGATGGTTATAGTGATATAGTCACTTTTGTCTGAGTTCTTCTTATAAATTAGGATCTGGTATTCTTCAGGAATGTCTTTTTCTTGGTCTAGGTCTTATATTTGGAGAGGTTCTGATTGTCCTTTGAGTTGTCCTCATTCTCTTGAGGTCAGGCCATAATCTGGATCACTTTTTTCCTCTGATTCAGTTTTCTGGCTACTGTTTCTGAATAGGGTTCTGGATACTTCCTAATAATAGTATAGGCTTTATTTTCTGCTGAAGAGGGCTGTTGCTGGCGAGGTTCTCCTGAATTTTCCATTATAGATAGCTGTTGAGTTTTTGAGCCAAAAGATCAAGTCTTTAAGAAAACTATTCTCAGTTAAGTCTCTAAAATGTGGTATATAATATATATAACTATATACTTCTAGCATGACTCAATGTGCTACATGATGAAATATAGTCTATGTATACTCAAGTGTATTCATGGTCAATTTTCTAGTCAGTGGTCACATAATGTGTTATCTGAAATATTGTCAAAGTCAATTATGGGTGTTCAGATCAATAGCTTGATTATTCAGTACTCAATGGCTTAATCAGACTTAAAGAGAGTTTCTGGTAGTGATTACTTGAATCTGTAGGCTTGGGTTATGTGTGAACAGGTCAATTAAATGAGGCAATAATCAGGATCCAAGTATGGATAGTCTGGGTGGATCAATTAATAAATAAGAGATGAGACTTGTATATATAATCTGGGTATATCAGTTAAATGTTGCAGTGATTAGGATCCAAATATAAACAGTTGGTCAATTATGGATTATAGGGTAGCAGTGATCTTGAATTATGTAAGCAGAACTCAGAAACTATTTATATTGATAGTTGATAGCTTGATCACTTATATTATATATTTGATTAATTTAATAACTTGAGAGTAGATTTCTGGTAGTCTGGTGGGTTCTTTTGAGTATGCAGCTTGAATGTACAGCTGGGTCTTATATCCTTAGGTATCTGGAGTTAACAGTAGTAGTTTTCCTGATAGCAGTCTTGAAACAAAAATTAAGCAGTCCTTGGTAGTTAATTTTTTTAACTTGGCATCTTCAATAGTGACAGTCAATTTCCTTAATAGTTTTCTTAGTAGCAGGCAAGAGAAATTCTTAAACTCAAACCTTTGAGCCTCAATGCTCTAGTAATTTTGTTCTTTGAATTATTTAGTCTTTTAAAAGCAGTATGTTTTCTCTTTAAAACTATCTAAATGAGATTTTTTCACTATAGTTTAGGAGAGTATTTATATAGAGTTATATACAGATTTTGCTAAGTATATGGCTAAGTAATTGGTAATTCCCTACTTCTGAATCAGTATAGATGATTTGAAAGTCAAGTAACTAACTAGTAGAATAAGACAAATATTTTGTTTGTGATAAATTTAGCTAGTTAAAGTGTAGTCATTATTTGTGCAACTAACTAGATCAAATTTGACTAATAGAACCATCACTGTTTAATCTGAAGTTCAGTATAACTGAAATTATATCATCATCCTCCTCATTCTTATTTTCTTCAGGGTGTCTGGACAAATCATTTTCTCTAACTTCCAAAGTTGAGCTAAGATTAATAAGGAGTTCTGAGGGTGGGGAAGGGGTGTCTATATGTCTTTTCAGGAAGTTATTAAAGTCTTTTTTCTATAAAATAAATGGGTTGCTGCTATTTTCCAAGCCTTGCTCTTGAGGAGTGATGTCAATAGTTGATGATATCACAATTGATAATATCACCATTAGTAAAAGACATAGAGTAATCTTACTGCTCTTCTTAAGGTCTCTAATCTATAGTATTTTCATCTATAAAGTAGAGAACATCTGTTGGATTCTGAGGAATATGGACTCTCAGAGGAGGGCCTTGAAATAGAGCAATCAAACTATAGATAATCTGGTCTGGGTTGTCTTCTAGAAGGGGGTTCCAAAAATTTTGTACTTTTTCACTCTTAGCAAAAATGATAAATTGGACTTCTGCTATCATTTCCTCTAAGTAGTCTACTCAGTAACTTGACAGTTCTTGAATATCAGAAGTCTTGATATACTGCAGATTTGGAATAGTCCAGAGTACCTGTCTGAAGATTTGGTAGACACTTCTGATCAATTACTCCTCATGCCTATCTATATATATGGTATTTGCACTTTCTTGGTGACTGGTTTCTGAGAATTCTTAGTAGAAGTAGTGTCTTATCTCATACTCTTGCTATATAAAGAGGCATTTAGTGGTTCTAAAGATTCTTATTTCTATTTCATAACAGTTCAGTATGTCATATTAGGGTCTCTTATATAGAGATTCAGGCTGGGAATCCTTCTAGTGTATGTATATCCTTATGGCTTTTTTGATATTATTAAATATCTGTTCTTGAAAAGATGGTCTAGAGTGGCTACTTGACCTTGCTGTCTGGTTGGTGATGGCAGGAATTTTGTTTTATAATAAATATTCTTAGTTACAGATACTATTGTATCTCTTCTTCATACTCTCTTTCATATTTTTAAAGTCTTCTCCTTTGGTCTGAAGGTAGGGTCACCTGATTGTAAGTAGTATACTATTGAGCTCATTATGAGTTATTATAAGTTCAGATAAAGATCATCTAATGATCAAGATGAGTTATAAATGAGTCATGACTTATAGATAATTGCTTACAAAGTATCAGTAGTCTCCAGATTCTGATATCACTGGATTCAGAAGTATTATTATACTAAACTTAGATTATTATTACTTTTTTAAACTAATTTTATACTTCTATAATAAGAGTAACTTAAAAAATAATACAAAATATCATTTAGCTATTAAATAATATTACTTATAGTATTATCTAATTGCAGTAATCATAAGATCAGTTATTATTACTCTAGATTTCGATATTATTAATAATATATTGTGATAATAACTTTTGAACCAGTGACATCAGAACCTGAAGACTGCTGTTACTTTGCAAGCTACTAGTTGCAAATTGTGACTCATCCATGACTCATCTTGACCATAAGATAATCTTCATCAAAACTCACAATGACTCATAATAACCTCAGTGGTATACTATACTCAATCAGGTGACCCTACCCCTGGACCAAAGAAGAAGACCTTCAAGAATATAAAAGAGAGCATCAAGAAGAGATATATACAATAGCATCTACAACCAAGGAGACTTACTACTAACAATATGCCTGCCATCACCCACCAAACAGCAAGGTCAA
The DNA here is from genome assembly GCA_003951145.1 of Jimgerdemannia lactiflua. NCBI lineage: Eukaryota > Fungi > Mucoromycota > Endogonomycetes > Endogonales > Endogonaceae > Jimgerdemannia > Jimgerdemannia lactiflua. Next base: position 8,049 of record RQIL01029776.1, on the reverse strand, counting down.
GGAGACACTCTGGTCCATCAGTTCAAGAACAGATGCAATGACATCAGAAGAGCCATGAGGCTGAATACCAGAAGGACCCCCAGCTTGAACCTCTACACAAGAGACCCCTATCACTACACTCTGAACTACTGCGAAATGGAAACAAGAATCTCAATGGCCACTCAATGCCTTCTTATGTGGCAGGAGTATGAGATGAGACACCACCTTTGCTAAGAATTCCTAGAGGCCAGCCATCAAGAAATTGTAGATACCATATGCATGGACAGTGTAATGGTTCTGGTTTCTCAAATGAGGAAGCAACTTGTTTCTAAGTGCTCAAAATAGCTAAAAGAGTTATTAAGAGTTCAGGAAGTTCTTGCAGTTCAGGGAGAAAATATTCTGAGCTTTATTCAAGAGAACAGAGAGGATATTTATACAAGATATGAAAGAAGGATCTGGAAAGATCTGAGTAATTAATGGAAATGCCAAAAAGAAAGTTCTCAGGAATGATGACAAATAAAGATCTGCAATGTTCCAAGAAGTTCTATGACTAGCTAAGACTGGAAAAGAAGTGACAAGAATGTTCTAGCTGTGGCTTAGTGCCAAGAAAGGATTTCTAATCATTCAGAAGGTGCTGGAAGGTTACAGAAAGTCTAGAAAGACAAAGAAAAAGAAATAAACTATGCTAAAATGATACATCTCCTCCTTCTTAAGAATCAATGTCCTCATTGAATTCGGAAGGTAACATAAGAAAATAAAACCAAAAGAAAAGACAAATAAAATATATCAGCTCATTGATAAGGACTGGCCATCCTTGTATAAGGCAAGGGCCAAAGTATCATCTTGATCAGATGAGAACTGGTTCAAACCTCATTAGTTGCAGGGTTTACAGAGTTCTTCTGTGGGTCTTGTTTCTGATGCTGTATCCCTTAGAGTGCCCCGATGCATAATGTACCTGATCAGTGCAGTAGGTCATCTACTATCTAAGGGGAGAACCTCACGGGCAGTCAATGAGTTTCTTTTTGCTCAAACTCTTGAATGAGGTCTTGAGAGTTCTTGAGATTGGCAGCGGGTTCCCAGGTAGCATCATATTCAGGGTAGCCCATCCACTTGACTAGGTATTCTGTATGATGGTATCAGACTAGTTTGTCTAAGATTTTCTCGACTTCATACTTGATGTGGTCTTCAACCATAACTGGTGCTGAGGGCATTGGAATTCAGCCAGGGTAAGGGAGTGACTGGTTCCAGGCCTTGAGTTGTGACACATGGAATACTGGATATATATGCATGGTTGTCGGTAGACTGAGATAGTAGAAGTAGGCAGAGACTTGCTCAGTGATCTTGAAGGGTCCAAGGTACTTGGGTTGGAATTTGGCTGACTGGCAGTTGACTTGAGATTGGGCCTTGATGTTGTCAGCTTTGAGTAGAACCATATCTCCAATAGTATAGTTGACATCATGACATTTTTTATCTGCATACTTAGCTTGATATTGTTAAGCCTTTAGCAGATTCGTGGTTATGATCTTGAGAAGAGAATCCACTTTGTGGATAAGGTTCTGGGAAGTGGTTACTTGTATGTGACTGGATTGCTGGAATGAGACTAGGCTTGCAGGGGTCTCAGGGTTTTGACCATGTAATAACTGAAAAGGGGAAAGACAGTAAATGATTGGACTGCATTATTGTAGGCAAACTCAGCATAAGTCAGGTAGTGGTCCCAATCATCTTGTTCATAAGACACATAGTTTCTGAGCATTTGTTCAAGTGTTCTGTTCATTTGCTTGGTCTGTCTATCGGTTTGAGAGTAGAAGGCAGTGAACATAGTGATTTGAGTTCCAAGAGTCTTGAAGAGCACTTGCCAGAAGTAACTTATGAATTTGGGGTCGCAGTCACTGTCAATTACTCAAGGAAGTCCATATTGGTGGAAGATAGACTTGAAGAAGATTCTAGCGATTTCAGGGGCAGTGGCATTGGTTGTGGTTGGCTTGGCGATTGTGATCTTGGTCAGGCAGTCCACAAATATGACGATGGCATCATAGCCTGATTTGGTTCGTGGGAGTTATACAATGAAGTCCATTGCGACTTGCTCAAATTTCTTGGTTGGAATTGGCAATGGTTGCAGAAGACCAGCAGGCATTTGGTTGCTTGACTTGTTTCTTTAATACAGGTTGCAGCTTTGAATATACTCCTTGATTTCCTTGAGCATATTGGACCAGTAGTAGTCTCATTGAATGTTCTTGATGGTCTTCTTGGTTCCAAGGTGACCAGCTAGTGGGGAGTCATGATGTTCATATAGGATCTTGTACCGAAGTTTGGGGTTGGTGGGAATATAGACCTTGTCTTGATAGTATATAAGGTTGTTCTTGAGGGTGTACTTTTCTTTGAATTCCTTGGTGTCCTTTTGTAGAACCAGAGGGTCTTGTTCATAAGTGGTCTTGATCTGGTTAAGGAATTCAGGTGCCACGGTGACTTGTAAGATGGCGGCAAGGTTGGGCCTTCTTGAGAGTGCATCTGGTACAACCAGGGTTTTGCCGGACTTGTAGATGATGTTCAGAGTGAAGGTCTGAAGTAACTGACACCACTTGGCTTGTTGATGGGAAAGAGTTGGCTAGGTGTTGATATACTGAAGGGACCTGTGATCTGTGATCACATCAAACTCAACTCCTTTTAGGTAGTATTGCCAGGTCTTGAGGGCATGAATGATTACCAGGAGTTCCTTTTTGTAAGTGGTTAGCTTTTGTTCTGCAGGGGACAGTTTCCTTGACTTGAATGCAATGGGTCTGTATCCTTGTCCATTAGCTTGAGAGATGACTGTACCAATTGTGAAGTTGGATGCATTAGTAGTGACAGTAAACTTCAAGTTTGGGTCCATGTTTCTAAGGATAGGTGCATGGGTCATGCAGTTCTTGAGTTCTTGAAAGGCTTGTTGACAGAAGGTGTCCCAGATATAGGGAACATAGAGGTCAGAGTTGAGTTGGTTTCGCAGGAGGTTTGTCAAAGATTCTGCTATGCCAGAGAAGTTCTTGACAAATCGGCAGTAGTATCCAGCCAGACCAAGAAAGGACCTAAGTTTGGTGAGACTTGCTGGTACAGGTCACTGTTCAATGGCTTGTATTTTCCTTGGGTCTACTTGAATTCCTTTGCCTGATACAATGTGTCCCAGGTATTTGACTTGATCTTTGAAGAACTCACACTTCTTGAGCTTTGCATAAAGCTTGTGTTCGTGGAGGATCTTGAGGACTTGTTTGAGGTGTTTGAGATGTTCTTTTTCAGTGCTGCTGAAGGTCAGGATGTCATCAATGTACACAAGTACAAAGATATAGAGCTGATCCTTGAAGACAGTCTGCATGAAGTCTTGAAAGGTTGCTGGTGCATTGGTGAGACCAAAGGCCATGACTAAAAACCAAATGGTGTCATGAAGGCAGTCTTGGGTATGTCTTCTAGCTTGATTCGAATTTGGTGATACCCAGAGGTCAGGTCAATCTTGGTGAAGTACTTGGCATTCTTGAGAGCATCAAAGATTTGATCAATAAGAGGCAGTGGGTAATGATTCATGACAGTAATCTTGCTGAGTGTGTGGTAGTCTATGCACATTTGCAAGGTATCATCCTTCTTGACAAATAGGACTGGGGAGCCAAAGGGTGACTTGCTTGGCTGAATGGCTCCTCGCTCAATGAGTTCATTGAGTTCCTTCTTGACTGCTTCAATTTCAAGTGGTGACATACAGTACATCTTCTTTTTAGGAATGGCCACATCTGGTACCAGCTTGATTTCGTGGTCATGGTCTCTTGAAGGTGGTAGACCCGGTAGCTTGTCTGGGAAGACATCCTTTTACTTGTTTAGCAGTAGTTTGACACTTTCGCTGATTGATAGCTTCTTGTCTTCTTTCTTGGGTCGGATCAGTGCAACAAAGGCACAGGTAGCTTTCTTGAGGGCCTTCTTGAACTGCATTGCAGAAAGAGTTGCAATTGGGGTTCTCGTCTGAGTCTTGTCAGGCTTGATGGTAATGTTGACTCCATCTTGAATCAGGGTAACTTCATTCTCGGTCCAATTGATGTGTGGGTTGTGCTGCATAAGCCAGGGTTTGCCTAAGATCAGGTCATGATCTCCTAGGGGTGCCACTTCAAAGTCTAAACATTCCCAGTAATTCTGAATCTTGAGGGGAAGTTTGGTGGCAATTGAGTCAATTGGCAGAGTGGTGCCATCAGCAGTGACAACTCCTCCATTCTTGCCAGCTGGCTTGGTGAGAATCTTGAGCTTGTTGATGAGGTTCTTGTTGATGAAGTTTCCAACAGCTCCACTGTCTATGAGAATATCTAGTTCTTGATCTTTGACTAGACCTTTGAAGATGAGCATTGAGTTGGCTCAGTTCTCGGCTATGCTAGCAACTTGATCAGTGCTGCCAAAGCCTTTCTGATCTCACTTGGTTGATGACACCTTGGTGACTTCCTTGATGGCAGGCAGGGTGGCTTGCTCCAGAATGAGCTGTGCAATTCTGTTGCCTTCATAGACAGTATAAGGTTGGTCCTTGTGGTTGACTAGTAGGACTTGCATTTCTCCTTGGAAGTCAGGGTCAATGACTCCAGCACCAATATCCAGTGAGTGCTTGATACTGAGGCCAGATCTTGGTGCAATTCTTGCATAATGTTCCTTGGGTATTTCGACTACAAGGCCAGTTGGAATGAGCCTTCTTTCATGGGCAGGAATAGTGACTTGTTGGACAGATTGAAGGTCTAAACCAATGGCTCCTTCTGACTATACTTAAGGAATCTGGGCCTTGAGATTGACTTGCATGAAATTGAGTACAACTTCTTGTTTGACTTGTTGACCTTGAGTGTCTTTGGACAGGACCAGGATCCTCTTGGGTTTGGTAGTCTTCTTGGGACATTTTGTAGCAATGTGGCCAGGCTGTCAGCAAAGAAAGCAGGCTCCAGCCTTCTTGAGGCACTTTTTTTCCTCAGGTGTAAGCTTGTTCTTCTTGTTCTTATCAATGGTGTCTAGATCCATGGGGGCAGGTCCAACAGTTCTGACTTTGGTTTCCTCCCTTCTGGGGTTGTTGTTGAATGGCGGTCTCCTGCTCGAGGCGATTGCCATAGGTAATGACATCAAACCTATCAGCAATTTTCATTGCAGTGTCTAGGTCTTTGGGTTCTTCTAGTTCAACACAAACTCGGGTTTGTCCCTTGAGACCTTGGATGTACTTGTCAACCTTCTCATCTTCAGTGATATGAGGTAGCTCCAGTAGAATAGACAGGAATTGTGCATTGTATGCTTGTACAGACTTGAGCTGTTTGACATTTGCCAGGCAGTCTTGCACGACCTTAGTGCTGTTGACAGCCTTGAATTGGCCTTGAATGGTATCTGAGAATTCACCCCAGACCTTGATTCGGCCAGAGAATCTTTTATTCTGGACATGATTTCACCACCAGATTGCAGCATTCCCTCAGAGGAGTGTGGTGGCAAATTGGACTAGTACTGCTTCATCCAAATTGGTCAGTTCTCCATACTGCTCCAATTGGAAAAGCCAAGCATTGGTAGACAGCCCTCCTCTTTGGCCATCAAAGGTATCAGGCTTCTGAGGCTTGATAGTGACTGCAGTTGGAGATACTATTATAAGCATAGATGTAGACTGTGCAGGAGCTTTGCCCTCCTTCTTGTCTAGATGTTCTTGAAGTTGGGAAATTTGGGCCAGTGCAGTGTGTAGCAGGCTTTCTAGAGTCCCAGATGACTGAGTAGGAATTGGCTGTTCCTTCTCTTCTTCTTGCTGAATGTAGGGTGTGTTCTGTGGGACATAGTTGTTGTAAGGGGTGATATAGGTGTTGTTGTCCCAGGCATTGGTGTTGGAGTCCATAGACATGGTGTTTGACTAGTTCTTGAGGCATTTCTTGGTTAGGCAAGGTGTAACTTAACCACTGCTACCAAGTGTAATGGTTCTGGTTTCTCAAATGAGGAAGCGACTTGTTTCTAAGTGCTTAAAATAGCTTGAAGAGTTATTAAGAGTTCAGAAAATTCTTGTGGATTCAGGGAGAAAATATTCTGTGCTTTATTCAAGAAAACAGAGAGGATATTTATACAAGATATGAAAGAAGGATCCGGAAGGATCTGAGTAATCAATGGAAATGCCAAGAAGAAAGTTCTCAGTAATGATGGCAAATAAAGATCTGCAATGTTCCATGAAGTTCCATGACTAGCTAAGACTGGAACAGAAGTGACAAGAATGTTCTAGCTGTGGCTTAGTGCCAAGAAAGGATTTCTAATCATTCAGAAGGTGCTGGAAGGTTATGGAAAGTACTAGAAAGACAAAGAAAAAGAAATAAACTATGCTAAAATGTTATAGACAGATATGAGTAGCAATTGGCTAAAAGAGTTCACCAAATCTTCAGGTATGCTCCCTGGACTATCCCAAACCTTCAGTATGTCAAGACCTTTGATATTCAAGAACTATCAAGCCACCAGGTAGACTACCTAGAAGAAATGGTAGTGGAAGAGGCCCAATCTACCATTCTAGTTAAGAGTGAAGAAGTGCAAGACCTCTGGAACCCCTTCTTAGAAGAGAATCCAGACCAGTTTATTTTTATTTTAATTGCTCTCTTCCAAGGCCCTCCTCTGAGAATCTGCACTCTTCCAAACCCAACAGATATCCCCTACTTTATTGAAGAAAATCTCATAGACTGGAGACCATAAGAGCAGCAAGCATACTCTACACCTTTTACTAATGATGACATCATCAGTAGTGATATCATCTCTGCTGACATCACTCCTTAAGACCTAGGTAGTAGCAGTGACCCATTTGTTCTGTGGGAAGAAGATTTCAATAATCTTTTGGAAAGATATGCAAACACCTACCTCACATCCTCAGAACCCCCAACTGAAATCAGTCCACTGGTGGAAGTTACAGAAAATGATTTGGCCAGACACTCTGAAGAAAATGAGGAAGAAGAAGAGGATGACATAATCCCAGTCACACTGAACTTCAGGTTAAACAGTGACAGTTCTATTAGTCAAATTTGATCTAGTTAGTTAATTGCACAAACACTAACTGCACTTTAACTAGTCTTATTCATCACAAACAAAGAATTAGCCTTATTCTACTAGTTAGTCACTTGACTTCCAAATCTGCACTAATTCAAGAGTAGGGAATTACCAATTACTTAGCTATATACTTAGCAAAATCTGCACACAACTCTGTATAAATACCCCCCCTAAACTGTAGTGAATAAATCTCAGTCAATTGATTTGCACTATCAAATTAAGTTCTGAAAGACAAAGGAAATTGGGTGGAAGAACTTTGGGAAAAGACTCTAAGAACTAAGGATAACTCTTGTTTAAGACTGCTGACAAGTTTAAGAAAATCACCACTAAGGATTGCTGTGAATTTTCAAGTCAGTCAAGTTGCTTTTGCTGCTGCTATGGAAGCTGCCGCCAAATTAAGGAAACAGCCAAGTTAAGGAAATCTACAGCTGCTAAGGAAGCCACTAAGGAAATTGCCACCAAGGACCACCATGCATTCCAGAGACCCACCAGAAACTAGAATGATCACCAGAAACCCTCCTGCTCTCTGTTATGAACCACTTAATTTAAGATCACCATTGCCTTATAATCAATGATCAACTGCCAAGTTCCCATGCATATCAAAAAGACTTGCCCAGACTGCTTATTCAAGATATGAAGATCGCTACCACTCCTACCTACTCATATTGATTGATAATCGTCAGCCTACCCACATTTGGATCAAGATTGCCACCACCTTAATTAATCCACTCACCCACTAAAGATAAAAGAATAACCATTATACCACATATACAAGCAGCACATCATTCAAGTAACTGCTGCCAGGAACCTCTTTAAGTACAATTGATCTACTGAATAATTGAACCATTGATGAACAAATCAAATGACCCATTATATGACCACTGATCCATAATCAATATGAACACACCCATATATATAAGACTGTTTTTCACAAGTAACACATTGAGCTATGCTTGAAGCTTATAGTTATATAAAACATACACCACAATATATTATATTAAATTTATTAAAAATTGTGGCTAATCCTTTCTTAATCTTATA
>RQIL01029665.1:0-18274 GCA_003951145.1 Jimgerdemannia lactiflua | reverse complement strand
TTTGTATCGGAAAGTGGACCGGAGTTGAAATGAGGTACCAAGCTCACAATCTCCTAGAGGCTCTAGAGTGGGCGTTTCTCCTAAGTGTTGCAATCCTTCTTGGACCAAGTGGCTCTGGGCAGGCATATCCCTCAAAGTGTTCTCAGGCAGACTTGACTTTTGCTTTGGTTTCAATTTCAGACTGAGGTTTATTCACTCTTGTCTCTATCTGGCTAACTATAGATTTGCTATTTATGGTGTGTTTGGGGTGACAGCCGCTGTCAGGGTGACAGCCACTGTCAGGGTGACAGCCACTGTCAGGGATTTTCCCTATTTTAGCTATCTGGTTATTTATACAGTTTTCCGCAGCAAATGGTTGCTGGGCTAGTTACTATGCTAAGTGTTCGCGTCATCTGGCTGTTCGCATCATCTGGCTGTTCGCGTCATCTGGCTATTTATGAGGGGTTCGCGTCATCTGGCTGTCTCACGTCATCTGGCTATTTTATGAGGGGTTCGCGTCATCTGGCTGTCTCACGTCATCTGGCTATTTTATGAGGGGTTCGCGTCATCTGGCTGTTTACCTGGCTAAGTTATAATTCGGGTGGTACGTTTTTTTGGTTAATATTCATTTCTGAATGTCTTCCTACTATAGTAGGTGGCTAACTTATATGATAGCTATTCTAAAAAAAGTTTTTTGTATGTGGCTTGCCACACTATATAGATTGGCTTGAGCTCTCAGTTACTTTATCAAAAAGCAACAAAATGTTCAGGTTTATAGGTCTTGTGTTAGTACTGATACTGGTATTTAGTGGTATAATATTCAACAGCTGGAGATTTCTGTATACAATTTTCTAATTTGGTAGCATTCTTGAGTAGTAGACAAATTCTATATTATATAGGTAATCTAACAGATTTCCTTATAAGTATTGTCTGTAACTTAGGCAATCAGGTTTCCTTAAGTGTGTTGGTTCTGAATACAAATTGCTTGTATAATAGGTAATCAGGTTTCTCTTATTTTGGCAAGTGGGTCAGATGTAATAGATGTGGATTGCTCAAATGATACAGATTGAGCAGTATGGTCTGAATAATACAAATATAGTATAATATGCCTGGCTCAATAGAGGCAAATTACAAGGTTGGGCAGCTATGTAGATTGGCTTGAGCCCCCAGTTACTTTGTCAAAAAGCAACAAAATGTTCAGGTTTATAGGTCTAGTACTGGTGTTGGTGCTGATACTGGTGTTTAGTGGTATAATATTCAACAGCTGGAGACTTTCTGTGAGTGATTGATTTCCTAATTTGGCAGCGTTCTTGGGTGTAGGTGATTTGTGTCACTTCGGCAGTCTGTATACAGCGAATTTGGCAGATTTCCTTAAAAGCATGGGCTCTTCTGGGAATCTGTGACTCGGCGATCTTGAATAATCAGGTGGATTTCCTTTAATAGTGGGCTCTCTGGGAACTGACGATCAGTTTTCTTTATGGGTGCGGGTTCTGATTGATGGTGTGACGGCGATTGGGTTTCCTTAATCGATGCAGATTTCTTGGAGCGATACAGATTCTTCGAGTGATGCAGTTAAGCAGGCGATGCGGCTTAAGCAAATGGTGCGGTCAAACGATGCAGATTGAACGAGGCAGATCAGCAGAATGTGGCAGATCGGCGGACTTAATGTTGAACAATGCAGACGAATGATGCGGACGATCGGCAAAAGATGGTGGCAGCTGGCAAAGTTACATCAAAGACTGGCTTCGTTTGCGCAAACTGAATCACTGCGAAGTTGCATCTATAGACTGGCTTTTTGAGCAGCGGACTTAGAGCAGATTACTTGAAAACAGACTTGAAAATAGCAGCTTATTCCTTAAGCGGTGGACTTGAACAAAAATGGCAGACTTCTTCAGGCTTATCTGGCAAGCGAACCAAAACTTCTTTCTATCAGAAAGTGGATCAGAGTGGAATCAGACAAAACTCACAACTTCTTGGCAGTGGCTCATTGGCAGGTTTCTCCCCCTAAGTGTACCAGACAATTGGCTTTTGCTTTGCTTTTCAGACTGAGGTTTATTCACTCTTGTCTCTGGGGTATATTATACATTGTGGTTGCTACCTGGTTGCTATCTGGCTAAGTATAGAATGCTATTTATGGGGTTGCAGTCACTGTAATGGGTTATGGTCACTGTAAGGAGTTATGGTCACTGTAAGGGATTATGGTTACTGTAAGGGGTGCTTTCTACTTTAGCTATCTGAGTTATTTATACAGGTGGTGGCGCATTTGGGTAACTAAGTTGGGTAGTTATGCTAGTGACTATTGTTCATGTCATCTGGCTAAGTTATAATTCATGTGGTATGTTTTGTGGTTTGTCACATCAGCCCCCACTAAAGGGTGGTCTGTCCCAGACTATCCTTTAGTCATCATTCCAGTAGGCATAAGCATCTTCAGCATCTATACCTACACTATCATCTCCTTCTATATCTGGGTCACTCCATTCTAATTCAAGGTCTTCTTCTGGTTCTTCGGGAAATAAGATGTCCACTTGTTGGAGAGTGCTCTGAAAGGTGATCTCATTCATTTGTTGGATGTCATTGAGGTAGAAATGGGCCTGTACTAGTGCTCCAACATTTCGTTTAAACAAGGTATAGATTTGTTTGGCAGCTCTAGCTTCACGGATGGTAACTCCTGCTGCACTTCTTATGTATGGCTGATCTTGTAGCAGTTGTCCGATATTGTAGAAGGCCTGTAGCTGGTGGATCTGAAGCAATCTTTGGGCAATGGCAAGGTTCTCTTGATGCTTCTGGATCTGCTGGAACAAAGTTCCTTCAGGTTGGTAGAATTGGGGCAAGGGGATTGGAAGAGCTTGAAAGGAGCTGAGAATAAGGGCTTGGATTCTCTGATCAATCATGGCTTGTGCAGGTATATCTTGAGGCAGTTGATATGAACTGGAGTTCTCAAGATTCGTCCATCCATGCTTCTTATATAGACACTGGTTCCTTTGATGTTGTGTACAAGGTATGGTTCTTCCTATTTTGGTTCTAGTTTGGCAGCAAAGTTTGTTTCAATTATGCTTCTCCAAACTAGAACTTGATCTCCAATCTTGATCTTCTGATCCTTCTGCTTCTGGTCATAATACTTCTTTTGTCTTTCCTGGGCCTTGATAATCTAGTTTTGGGCATCTTTTCGCAGCTGATCTCCTTTTTCAAGAAGCTTTCTGAGGTTCTCATGGTCAGCAGTTCTGGTCTTCTTGGCAAACATCATTTCAAAGGGCTTTTGTTTGGTCGAGGCAGCAGGGGTGTTTCGGATTTCCCACAGGATTTCAGATAAGCAGAGATCCCAATTGGTTGGATTGACCTTGGCAAGTCCTTTCTTAATAGTCTGGTTTATTCTTTCAGTCATTCCATTGATTTATGGATGATAAGAGGTGGTCCTTTTCAGGTGGATCCCATGAATTCATGCATAACTTGAGATTATGTTGTTTACAAATTCGGTTCCTCGGTCAGAGATAAGTTCTTCAGGGGGTCCATATTGGTGGGTGAGGTCATGAAGATGTCCAACAATGGTCAGGGCATCTGCAATTTCCATGGAGTATACTTTGGGCCATTTGGTCAGGTGTTCAACAAATACTAGGATGTATCTGTTTTGTTTTGGTGTTACTGGCAGGGGTCCAATTACATCTACTCTCCATCTTTGAAAGATGTGAGTGGGTGGGGGAATCAGTTGCAAAGGGGCTTGATAGTTCTTCTTTCCTTGGTACTTCTGGCAGGTGTCACACTTCTGGATGATGTCTCGGACTTGTATTCTGAGGTGGGGCCAATGTTAATAGTCTTTTCGAATCTTGTCTTCTGTATTTGTCTGTTCTTGATGGGCTTTCTGGTGTTCTTGTCGGATGAGATCTTTTTGCTTCTTGATAGTCATGAGAACTTCTTTGAGGGTGCAGTTCTAAGGTACACCCTTTCTTTGGTTCATTGGGTCATGTGGGAGAGAACATCAACATTGTTGTGAGTTCTTCCCGCTTTGTGGATGATGTTGATTTCATAATCTTAGAGGATAAGGATCCATCGGGCAAGGATTCCAGTGGGGTCTTTTTGGTACAGTAACCATTTGAGAGCTGCATGATCTGTGATCAGAGTGAACTTTCTTCCAATGAGGTAATGTTTGAATAAGGTGACTGCCCATATAACTGCAAGACATTCCAATTTGGTGCTCCCATAGTTGGTCTGCTGCTTGTTGGTGGCTCTGCTTGCATAAGCTATCACATGGTGCTGTTTGTCAGGTCCTTCTTGTACAAGGATAGCTCTGAGGCCATTTTTGGATGCATCAGTATACAGGATGAAAGGTTTCTGCAGATCTGGCCAGACTAGGATTGGTGCTGAGGTCAGGCAGTGTTGTAGTTTTTGGAAGGCTTCTTTTTGTGGTTCTTTTCATTCAAATGGTACTCCTTTCTTCAGCAAGGTTCGGATTGGGGCAGAGATTTTGGCAAATCCCTTGATAAATCTTCTGTAGTAGGATGCAAGCATCAGGAAGGATAGGGCTTCCTTTGGGGTCTTGGGGACAGGGAAGTTGTTGACTTTTTCGATCTTGGGGTCTGCATGTGTTCCATCTTTAGAGACTACGAATCCAAGGAATTCGAGTTTCTGTTTGCCAAAGTAGCACTTCTTTGAGTTGAGTCTTAAGTGGTTCTGTTGGGTGAGTTTAAAAAACTCTTCAAGGTCTTGCAGGTGGTCTTTGAAATTGGCTGAGTAGATGTTGGAATCATCCACATAAACAATCAGGCAATAGTGGATAAGAGGGGCATATACCGAGTTCATCATTCACTGAAAGGTTGGGGGTGCATTGCAGAGTCCAAAAGGCATTCAGAGGTACTCAAACAATTTTCCTAGGGCAAGGAAAGCTGTCTTTTGAATGTCTTTGGGGTCCATTGATATCTCATGGAATCCTGTGAATAGATCCATGCTGCTGAAGTATCTTGCATTTTGTAGCTGGTCCAGAAGGTCATCAATTCGGGGCAAGGGGTATGCATCTTTCTCGGTTACTGTGTTGAGTTTCCTGAAGTCTACAACAAGTCTCCATCCTCCTTTCTTTGGTACTATGAGAATGGGGCTTGCCCAGGGGCTGGTAGAGGGTCGGATGACTCCATTGTCTAAGAGTTCCTGTATGTGTTCTTTTTGAATGTCTTCAAGTGGTGGGGTATCCTGTATGGTTTCTGTCAGATGGGTGTTGCTTTTCCTGTATTTATACTGTGATGGTATGATGGGTTGTATGGCAGGTTGCCATAGTCTGTGGTAAAGATGTCCTGATATTTATGAAGGAGTTTGGTCAATTGTTTTTGTTGCTGAGGGGTCAATTCTTCTCCAATGTTTGTGGAAGGCTTCACTTTCTCCTGGGTCGCAGAGGGGCCTTTCCTTTCTTCTGAGACCTTTTGCCATTTCCCTGTAAGTTTAATTCATAAACTTCTCTGTGTGTTCAGTTGAGATAAGGCACAAGATGTCTAATGATGGTTCCTTTTGGCAGGATGATGTTGTCCCAGCTTGTGTTGATTGCTCGGGAGTGTACTGGATTCATCTTGTCAGGGAATGTATACCCTTCTATGTACAGATTTCGGATTTCTTCATTGGGTTCAAAGAAAAGATTCCTGGGGTCTGATGGTGCAAAGATTTTGATGGTGGTCTGTTCTCCTGGCTCAAGGATAAGGTTCTTGTGAAGCTTCACTGATTGGTGGAAAACTTGCTGAGGGGCATTTGCTTTGAATTGGCTGACCTGAAGGTGATGTACCTCCTTCCTGTCTGAGCTTCCAAATCCTTCAGTTTGCCTGGTTCCTTGAGTGAGCTTGGGTACTTCTTGCAGCTGAGGAGTCTTGTATTCAAGAAAGACTGCCTGTGTGATTTTGTCTCCTTTGTTGATTTGAATCCATTCATCACTTCCATTTCTCAAGATGACTTTGATTTCACCTGTATATCCTGGGTCAAGGGTTCCTCCTTCAGTAGAAAGTCCTTCAAGGGCTAGCCCAGACCTTGAGGTCAACTGAATGTAAGTTCCTTTTGGTGGTTGCATGGTAATACTGGTTCTGATGAGTGTTGTGTTTCCAGGGCCTAAGGTGGTATCATAGAGGCTGCTGAGATCATAACCAACATCTTCTTAGTGTGCCTTTTTCGGTGGAATTGCATTGGGGTGAAGTAAGGTGAACTGTGCAATATTCTTGCCAAGTGTAGGCTATCCATGGGCTGAGGCTCCTGTGGCATTGGATTTCCAACCTCTGATGTCTAGGTGTGGCCATCTTACTCCAGTAGAGGGGTCTCGAAGATAATTGATTCCTCTTTTTCCAGTGGGGTCCAAGGCTTCTATGAAATTGATAGCATCATCTATCCATCCTTGGCGGGTTGCATGCCAAATGAGAGCTAGGATATCTTCTCCTAGGTCATATATCTTGAGGACCTTCCTTGTTGGCTTTTTCTTTTTCTTCTTTCGAATCTGGGCTCGGTCATCTCCTCTCTTGAGTGTATGCACAATCACATCCTTGCTGAGATGGATCTTTTCATGTTGACAAGGCCAGCATCTTGGGTGCTTTCCATGATGGTAATATCCTATGGCTTGGAAGTGTTTCTTTCTTTCTTTGATTTCTCCTAGCTTCGGAAATCTGCATCCATTTGCATCATACTTTGGTGGGAGGGTAGAGAGAGGTTTCACTTCTGTTTGGGTGTAGAATCCGACTCCATTTCTTCTTTTCATGAGTGAGGTGATAGATTCTCGGAATGAGGTCCCTTCTGCAATGATTTTCGGGGAATCCTTTTCATAGGGCTGCCTGGCTTGCTGGTCTAATATGTGGTATTGATAGCAGTAGTCTCTTGGTGAGTGGAAGATGACTTGATGGGGGCATCTGCCTATTCAAAAGGCTCTCTCTTGATGAGTTTCGGGCCTTGGGATAACTTGTTGTCTACTGGGTCCTGCCTCTTCTTCACTCCAGGGGATATTGTCTTCTCCTTCTTGAGGTTCCCAATTCGGATCATCCCATGAAACAACTGTGGGGAGCTCTTCATTTTCAGAAATGCTGTCATCTTCTTCTTCTGGAGGCTGGTCCCAGATTGCTTGAATTTCAGCTGCTTCAATTTCAGGATTGGGTATGACTTGTGCAAGGCTTTTCAGCTGGGTGTTGTGGGGACATCTCTTCTTCCTCCTCCTGCAGTCAGAGCATGAAGTGCCTGGGCTTTTTCGAATTCCCACATGTTGGATGAGTGTTCTTCACATTTTTATCTGTGGAGGCATTTGATGCATCCTCTGGCTTCTCCTGCAATGGCTCTGATTGTGATGGGAATAGTATCTTGTGCCCACACATTGTCTTCTGGTCTATCTTCTACCATGTTGATTTGAGGCCTCAGTCTGGGGTCATTGTCATTTTCGGAGTCCTCTTCTTCTTCCTCCTCTGTAGTGGATTCTTCACTGCTGGCATATTCTTCTTGAATGGTCACCTTCTTCTTCTTCTTCGATGGCTCGAAGCTGGTGACTTTGACTCAGTACTTCTTTCCTCTGTAGTCGAATTTGAGCACTTGTTGACCAATGTTGACATCTGCATTCATCTCCTTCATCCAATTGGTGCCAAGGATCATGTTGTAGATGACAGCTTCGGTCACAACTGCCTTGGGGATGGCAAACTGGATATGTCCAAGAGTAATAGTGATGTTTTGGACCTCTCCCAGGGGTTGAGTTTGGGCTCCATCTGCTACTATGATGCTGAGACTGGAAGGTCCATCAATGGGCCATTGAATGCTATCTAAGATTTTCTTGGCAATGACACATACAGCTGCTCCAGTATCAATGAGGATTTTCGCCTTTTGTCCTCCGATTTCTCCAAACAGATAGGTGCTGACATGTCTTTCTGCAGCTTGTACTGCTGGGGTTGCTGGTTCTTCTTGAGGGATAGGGACTCTTCCTGTATAAGATCTGGTGGTTCGCAGCAACTTGTTCCTTACTCCAGCAGGTGTCAGTTGAAGGAACTGCAAGAGGGGAACTTCCATCTTGGCTTCTTGGATCTTTTTCCAGGCTTCATTGTAGATGTCCTGAGGCATGGTCTTTGGGATATATTTCTTCTTGGACTTTGGTGTCTTGGTTTCCGATTCTTGTTCTTCTCCCATATCTTTATCGGCAGATTCGGGTAAAGGATCTTCTCCAATGATGGTGGCTCTGGGAATGAAGGGTGAAGGAGACTGGGGGGGTGTATCAACCTGTTCTTCTTCATCTTCATTTCGGATGATTCCTCTGCTGGTTCTTTTTGGTGGCTTCTCGACTGCTCAGGGGCGGCCTACTGCTCTCTTTCTTTTCTCTGCTGGATAGACTGTTTCATATTCAGCTTTGGTTGGGTACAAGTCTAGGTCACTGTACTCCTCACTGTCACTCTGCTCATAATCTTCAACTGGATGAGCTTCTGTCCTCTTGTTGTAGGTGTCCTTTCGATTTGGTGGTTCAGAATTCCTTGAACTGCCTTGGTTGTTGCATTCAGTGGCATAGTGTCCTTGCTGTTTGCACTTGTAGCATTGGACCTCTGCTCTATCTCTTGAAGGATAATTTTGACCATCTGAGGGTGGGTAGTTCCTCTGGTAATTCTGATTTTCGTGTGGGGGGTACCTTGGCTGGTAGTTCCGATTTTCTTGAGGAGGGTACCTTGACTGGTAGCTCCAATTTTCGTGTGTGGTTAGCCTTTCAATCTGGCTGACCAGTCTGTCTACTTTCGAATTGAGGTCTTGAATCTCATTCTTGTCCTTCTTCCATTCTTTGGTGGGCTTTTCTCCTTTTGATTCTCCTTGAAGGATTCCTTGCAGGGCTTTGATGAAGAGGTCCTTCTTGTCTTCTTTTCGATTGTCAGTCCAAGTGGTTCCTTGTTTGACATCAAAGTATCCTTGGGCTACATCTACTTGCTCTTCTGGCTTCCTAATGCCCAAGGTTCGGACATGTTGAGCAATGTTGGGTGGAATTCCATTCATGAAGGTCATTGGACCGATGATATCTTAATTGACAGCATTGAATCCGGCAGCATGCATTCTCTTCTGAATTCTAGTGAAGAATGCTCTTGGGGATTCTCCAAGGTTCATCTTCATTCCCATGATGGATTCTTGAGCCTTGTGGTGAGTTTCGTTTCCTGTATACTTTTCGATGATCCAGTGTTGCATGGCCTCATATTGTTCTTCATCTGACCTTGCATTTTCTATGACATCTCCTAGGTCTGTACTGTTATCACTTGCAGTTCTGATGAAGATGCCTTTGGCTGGTTCTCTCAGTTGTGCCTTGAAGACATTGATTTGTCTTTGGGTTGACAAATCTCTCAGGGCTGCTATTCCTTTGATTGTATCTATGAATTCTCTTGGGTCCTCCTCTGGATATCCTGCAAATATAGGTAGTGTTGTGCCCATTTCATCTTCACTGTCTTCTGACTCTGTTTCAATTTCTGGCTCTGATTCTGAGTTGTAGGCTGTTGATGGATATGAACTTGAAGGTGCTGAAGATCTGAGAGATGGTGCTCTTCTCGGTACTATTCTGGGGAGTCTTGTGGGTTGGATTACTCTTGGAACTGGAGTTACTGGTCTGGGTAAGTCAGGGAAAATTCTTGGAGGGAATCTTTCAAGGTGATTGTTGAGGTCTCAGATAAGATTATCAAAGTCTAGGTTGCTATTATTTACTTCATCTGGTGTGAGCTCGTCAAAATCTCTGATTGGTGTATCTGCTGGAGGTACTGGTGGAGGATTTTGTATAGTGCTGGCTTCTGTAATGTCAGATCCTTCTGATGCTGAGTGATGTTCGATTCTGGAAGTGATTACTTCTCTTCCTGTCCAAATGTTTTGTAGTGCTGGAATTTCTTCTCCTGTGGTAGCTGAGATTGGTACTGTATCAAAGGTTGCAGTTGTGCTGGTCTCCAGGTTGAAGGTTGGGTTCTGTGAGCTGAAAAGTCATGATAATTCTTTGAGAATATTCCCAGTTGAGCCCCCAAATGTAATATGCCTGGCTCAATAGAGGCAAATTACAAGGTTGGGCAGCTATGTAGATTGGCTTGAGCCCCCAGTTACTTTGTCAAAAAGCAACAAAATGTTCAGGTTTATAGGTCTGGTACTAGTGTTGGTGCTGATACTGGTGTTTAGTGGTATAATATTCAACAGCTGGAGACTTTCTGTGAGTGATCGATTTCCTAATTTGGCGGTGTTCTTGGGTGTAGGCGATTTGTGTCACTTCAGCGGTCTGTGTATGGCGAATTTGGCAGATTTCCTTAAAAGCATGGGCTCTTCTAGGAATCCGTGACTCAGGCAATCTTGAATAATCAGGTGGATTTCCTTTAATAGTGGGCTCTCTGGGAACCGACAATTAGTTTCCTTTATGGGTGTGGGTTCTGGTTGATGGCGTGATGGCGATTGGGTTTCCTTAATCGACACGGATTTCTTGGAGCAATACGGATTCTTCGAGTGATGCAGTTAAGCAGGCAATGCGGCTTAAGCAGATGGTGCGGTCAAACGATACAGATTGAATGAGGCAGATCAGCAGAATGCGGCGGATCGGTGGACTTAATGTTGAACGATGCGGATGAACGATGTGGACGATCGGCAAAAGATGGTGGTGGCTGGCAAAGTTATGTCAAAGACTGGCTTCGTTTGTGCAAACTGAATCACTGCGAAGTTGTGTCTATAGACTGGCTTTTTGAGCAGCGGACTTAGAGCAGATTACTTGAAAACAGACTTGAAAATGGCGGCTTATTCCTTAAGCAGCAGACTTGAACAAAAATGGTGGACTTCTTCAGGCTTATCTGGCAAGTGAACCAAAACTTCTTTCTATCGGAAAGTGGACTGGAGTGGAATCAGACAAAACTTACAACTTCTTGGCAGTAGCTCATTGGCAGGTTTCTCCTCCTAAGTGTACCAGACAATTGGCTTTTGCTTTGCTTTTTGGACTAAGGTTTATTCACTCTTGTCTCTGGGGTATTTTATACATTGTGGTTGCTACCTGGTTGCCATCTGGCTAAGTATAGAATGCTATTTATGGGGTTACAGTCACTGTAATGGGTTACGGTCACTGTAAGGGGTTATGGTCACTGTTAGGGATTACAGTCACTGTAAGAGGTGCTTCCTACTTTAGCTATCTGAGTTATTTATACAGGTAGTGGTGCATTTGGGTAACTAAGTTGGGTAGTTATGCTAGTGACTATTGTTCATATCATCTAGCTAAGTTATAATTCATGTGGTACGTTTTGTGGTTTGTCACAATAGACTCTTTGGTCAAAGTAGATTCTTCGAATAATGTAGATTACTTAAATGATGTGGATTATTAGTTGATGCAGATTATCAATATAGGCTGAATAATGTAGATTAGCAATATATGATAGATTAGTAGACAAAATGTAAAATAATGTAGGCTTTCTTAAAAATGACTAATATCTCAAATAGTATGAATTTCTTAGAGATGGTAGGTCCTTAAGCTGACAGATTTCTTAAACTGATGGATTTTCTTAAATATATGAATTCTCTGGTTGTCTCCTTATGGTATGATGGTGATCTTATTAGTGTGATGGTATAGCCAAATTCAGAAGGAGGAATAAGGGATAGACATTTGATCGCAACCAGTCCCAAAGTAGTATAGCCATATAGTCAGCAGTCCCTGATCTCAACATTTTCCAAATATTTCGAAATGTTTGAGATCGAGAACCCTGATATAGTATAGCATTTCAACTTTGTCGAAATATTTCGACATCTTCTAAATGACTCATAACTTGGCCACGTAACTCAGTAACTACACCATAGTTAGCAAACTTGTATAAATACCCCAGTATCTTCGAGTGAATAAACCTCAGATCGAAAGTGTTAGCATAAAGAACAAGTATACCGATAAAGGGACTTTTGGGATTACCTCTATGACACATTTGGCCTCATGGAAACTACTGACTCTGGGAGTCAAGAAGACAAGAATTCAAGATAAAGAAATCTGATGTACTTACCAAGTTCAGCATCCACTATGTTACAACTTGGTGTCTATTGGCTGGTGATTCAAGATGAATCCCTCACTTTCAAGCTGAACAATGAACAACTACTACCAGAACCCACACAACACAACCAGACAGAATGGATATGAGACCACCTGTATTCCATAGATATACCTCCGATGAATCAATCATCACCTTCATTGATGATTTCGAGCAGTATGCTGCCATCAGGACCTTAACTCCAGCACAACAAGTAGCCCTACTCCCTGTAAGCCTTCAAGGCCCAGCAAGAACTGCCTTCACAGCAGTTAACCACCCAGGAGCCGATGCTCCAGCAATACTATTAGCCATGAAGAATTGGCTCCGAAATACCTACTACACCGACGAAATCAAACAAGCTCTCAAGGATCAATTGAATATCATTTGTCAAGGAATGGCTAAAGACCCAAATACATTCTATACAAGGATCCGGCATCAAATAGTTCTTGCTGACTACCCAGATGCAGTTCAAGACCAGGTGGCCGAAAATACCTTTATGAAAGGTATCCACCAAGAAATTGCCTTAGCCATCTGATCCACCCCAATGGCACTGGACCTAGGACAGAAAGTCACCTATGCTCAAAGGTACTGGACTGCCAGGCACCCACAAGGCCATACGATGGAAAGAATAACTGGAGTGAAAATTGAACCAAGGAATACCCATATAGTCCCGACCACCATAGTCAATAGGAATACCCAACAACAACAACCACCACCCAAAGAAAGAAAAACTGATCCAATGGAAGAACTGGCCAAACAGTTCACAGAAATGACTGCACATCTCAGTGATGTAGTCAAAGAATTCAAGAGACAACCAGTGCAGAAGTTTGCTGCCACAAATGAAAGATGATCAATAACTTGCTACAATTGCAAAGAAGAAGGCCATTATGCATCAGAATGCATGGCAGAGAACAAGCGCAAGGCTCAGCCAAGCAATACAGCTAGGAATCGAGAACAGGCCAACATCATCACCTTCGAGGAAATTAGAGAATCAGAAGAAGAACAGGAAGAGTGGGAAGCTTACCCTGCTACCTCAAGCAAGAAGGACAACTGAGCTACCTCTTACAAGAAACCCATGAGCAGGCCTCCAAAGAAGACCCAAACACAGACAAAGAAGTCGCAAGCAGCCATCGAAAAAGAACTGCAATCAAGTGAGGCTGACCAGGACATGGAGCTGGAACAGGACGCCGAGTTAGAATAGGCAGTAGAAGATATCATCTGCAGCACCACTCCATCAAGTGAAGGAAAGAAGGAGCAGAAGTTGTGCAAGACCAAGACCTTCAAGTATGATATCTTCAAGGATCTCAAAGACCAAAAAGTCAATGCAACCTTCAGTCAATTGGCAGAAATCCCAACCTTCAGACAACAAATGAGAACAGGAATCTCAGATATCGGAAAAGACCAAGGCTGGAGAATAATTGAAGCCAACAATGCACAAGAAGACTCAGATGAAGAGAGTGAAGACAACCGGAAGACATCAGCTTATGCCACTTGCCAGATTGAGGACCGAGTCTTTGAAGCCATTATTGACACTGGAGCTGGAGGATGTCTTATCACCAAGAAGGCAGTAGACCACTTGGGTTGGGAAATTGAGGAAGCGACCAAACTGGTATTTGTCACAGCTGACAGAATACGAGCAATACCCTTGGGAAAAATCCGAGATGTCCCAATCAAGTTTGGAGAAGCCACCATCCCTGTGGATGTTATCGTCACCAATGCAACCAACTATGATATCCTTATTAGCAATCAATGGCTTCATAAAGCCAAAGCAATGATTGATCTCAGTGCTCAGAAGATGCAAATTGTCTACCGAGGCAGGAAGATCAGAATTCCCATCAATATTCACAAAGGAGTTCACCCCGAGATGGATGAAGAACAAAAAGAAGAGGCCTATATGGTTACTATGAAGAAAGGAAAAAGCAGACAGCTGACGAATGAAGAATGGTACACAAGAATCACAGACGGATATGCTCCACAAGGAAGATGCCCCCATGGCGAAGGAATGTACTGTGCCCAACACTTGGATTGCTGCTATTCCTGTATCATTGAGGTAAAGAAGATCACCAATAAGCCAAAAAGGAACTAGGAGGAAACTGAAGATGGACCACCAGAGCTATTGGATGATAGCGAAGATGAGGAGGAAGATATCACAGTCAAGATACGAAAAATCCATCCTGATGCAGTCATGCCTCAGTACAAATCGAAAAATGCAGCCGGAATGGATCTATCTACCACTACTCATACAATTCTCAAACCACAGACCACCACTATCCTCAGAACAGGAATTGAAGTAACTATCCTACCAAACCATGTCAGAATCCTCAAGACAAGGAGCAGCTTGGCAAAAAGTAAAATATCTATAGAAGGAGGAGTCATTGACTCAGACTATACAGGAGAAATTCTCCTCCTTGTAAGGAATCACAACCCAACAATTCCATTCGAAATAAGGAAGAAGGATCGGCTAGCACAGATGCTCATCCTACCTGTCCTTAACCCAAGAATCAAGGAAGTCGCAAATATCAGACAAACCGAGCGAGGAAGAGCAGGATTCGGCTCTACAGGAAGAGGAGTCCTTGCAGCAACCAAGATTACCAAACTGGAGCACAAGAAGGAGGAGAGTCAAGACAAACACACTTACATAATTGGAAGGAACTTCCCCCTCAGGAAAGAATTAGCAGACCTCTTGTATACATTCGAAGACATACTAGCAACAGACTTCAAGGACATCAAGACCAAGGAGCTCCTATTCTATCATGATGTCAATACAGGAGATGCAAAGCCAATCTATCAGAAGGCCCACCCTATTCCACCAGCATACAGGGAATGGCTCAAGATGGAAATCAAGAAGATGGAGGAATCCGGTATCATTAAAGAAGCTAGTAGCCCCTAGTCATCACCTATTATTCTAGCACCAAAGAAAGGAAGCCAACCAGGAGAATTCGCACCAAGGCTCTGCACAGACTACCGAAGACTCAATGAGGTCACCGAAAAAGACAGACAACCATTACCCAATATTGGTGACATCCTCATAATGCTGGGAAATGAAGCACAATTCTACACCACTCTGGATCTATTCTCAGGATTTTATCAAATCAGCCTTACATCTGAAGCCAGCAAAAGATCAGCCTTTATCACTCCCGATGGAACTTATGTCTACCTCTGCATGCCCTTTAGAATGTGCAATGCACCAGCAAGTTTTCAGTGAATGATGAATAGCATCTTCAGGGATGTTATGGAGAAATGGATGATGATATATGTGGATGATATGATCATCTTCAGTCGGACAGCCAAGGAACACTTGGAACATATCAAAGAAATCCTCAGAAGACTTCGCAAACACAGCCACTACATCAAGCCCAAGAAATGCAAATTTGGAGAAGAAGAAATTGCATACCTCGGACACATCATCAATCATGAAGGAATGCACACTGATCCGGCAAAGATCAAAGTGGTAGCAGCATATCCAGTACTCGCCAGCATCACCAAAGCCCGAGCCTTTATGGGCCTTGCATCCTACTACAGAAGATTCATCTGCAGATTCTCTCATATTGCCGGCCCTATTTATGACCTGTTCAGAAAAGAGGTCAAATTCCAGTGGACACAACAGCAGCAACTAGCCTTCAATGAGCTCAAGACCAGGTTGACTCAGGCCCCAATCTTGAGAAGACCCAACTGGACTCAAGAGTTCATCCTGCAGATGGATGCCAGTGCAATAGGACTTGGAGCTGTCCTTGCCCAGAAGAAAAATGGTGCTGAATATTGGTAGCCTATCTCAGCAGAGGTACCCAAGGAGCCGAGCAGTCCTATGAGTCATACAAGCTAGAATGCCTTGCAGTTATCTGGGCCATAGAGAAGTTCCACTACTACTTGGCTAGAAGACACTTCACCATCCAGACAGACCACTTGGCACTCACCTGGCTGCTTACTACCAGCAAGCCAAAAGGAATCTATGCTTGATGGATCATGAAGCTACAAGCCTATGATGCCACAATTACCCACTGTCCTGGAAGAATGAATGCCAATGCTGATGCTCTCTCATGGATGCCCTGAAGGATCTAACCCCCATGCAATCATCATGAATAAGGAGCTGTACTATGGAATTATCAGCTACTTGGGGCAGTGAAAGATGCCCCTGCATCTGGAAAAATGGACAAAAACAATTATTAATTGGACATGGAAATAATTCGAAACCAATGGAGAAATACTCAAGAAAGGACAGCAATTAGTCATCCCCGAGCACCGGAAGAATCAAGTGATGAAGGAAGTACATGAACAAGGCCACATAGGAGGAACAAACACATATAACAAAGTGAAAAGGACCATGTAGTGGCCAGGAATGGAAGAAGACATCAGGCAATTTGTCAGGACCTGTGACAAATGCCAGAAACAGAAACAAGACCAATGGAATCAAGCCCCCGGATCAGCAGACATTGAACCAATACCATTTGCCTACATTGCAATGGATGTCATTGGCCCTCTACCCCTGACATTGACAGGCAACCGATATGTCATTGTAATTGTGGACTTATTCACAAAGTGGGTAGAGGCTGGACCCCTAAGAGAAGCCAATGCACAGTCAATTGCTGATTTCCTTCACAGAGAGATCATCTGCTGATTCAAAACCCTGAAGCAAGTCACAACCAATAGAGGAACAGAATTTGTCAACCAGTTCCATGAGATCCTCTACAAAAAGTACAAGATCCAACATATCAAGACTACAGCTTACCACCCACAGGGAAATGGACAAGCAGAACATACCAACAAGACCCTCAAGAATGTCATTGCCAAGATTTGTGATGAATATGGAAACTGGGACCATTATCTTCCAATAGCATTATCCACTCTGCAGGATATATGATTACAAAGCACCCATTTCACACCTCGGGAATTGCTATTTGGAGAAGAAAGTTTCAGTGGAAGTTTGTCAGCAAGTAATGACACAATCTGAAAGCATGTGGACACAGAGATATGGAGATTGCATCAAATTAGGAAAAAGGCAGAAGATTACATCATTAAGGCACAGGCACTACAATGGAATAATGCAGAAAAAACTCCCAAGCCTCTGGAGATTATTAAGATAGGAGATGAAGTCCTGGTATATCAGAACATGGTAGAAGCTTCTTGGTCATGAAAACTGGAGCCTAAGTGGGAAGGATCTTATCTGGTACAAGATATAAAAGGGATCACTTTCCGACTATAAAAACCCTCAGGCACAATAATTCCCACTACCATCCACTGAAACCGACTCAAGAAGTATCATGGCCAACAACCAAAGTACCGCAATGGCACTCAAGATAACTAGTGCTGCCCAAAGAGCCATCAAGAGACAATGGCACACCACTGAACCTCCGATTATAGAGGAATGTTATGACAGTATTTGAAGCATTGTACACACTCACCTCTCTCGGATTTCACACTTCAAAGCCTACCACCATCAGATGGAATTCCAAGAGTACTTCAAGCTTGGACAGATACTCAATCAGAACCCAGAAACAACTAAAGAAAGCTGGATTGCCAAATGTCAGCTCTCCTACTCTCAAATCACTATTGCTAAAAGGATCCACAAGCTATTCCGAGATGATGAACCAGCACTAGCTCACCTGCAAGGAGTAACCCCTACAGACTTCGAGCTAGTAAGATGACACTATTGGGAAACCATGATGCAACAAATTGCGCAGTACAAGACCATACAGACAGTTGAAGCCTGGGAGTTTGAATAGATGCTTCAGGGATGAAATCATCTATTCAGGAGGAAGTTGTGACAGTATAGCCAAATTCGGAAGGAGGAATAAGGGATAGACATTTGATCGCAACCAGTCCCAAAGTAGTATAGCCATATAGTCAGCAGTCTCCGATCTCAACATTTTCCAAATATTTCGAAATGTTTGAGATTGAGAACCCTGATATAGTATAGTATAGCATTTCGACATCTTCTAAATGACTCATAACTTGGCCACGTAACTAGTAACTACCCTATGGTTAGCAAACTTGTATAAATACCCCAGTATCTTTGAGTGAATAAACCTCAGATCGAAAGTGTTAGCATAAAGAACAAGTATACCGATAAAGGGACTTTCGGGATTACCTCTTTGATACATTTGGCCTTATGGAAACTACTGACTCTGGGAGTCAAGAAGACAAGAATTCAAGATAAAGAAATCTGATGTACTTACAAAGTTCAGCATCCACTATGTTACATTAGTTATAAGTCAGATGATAGTAATTGGATTCCTTTTCTAGCAGGCAGACCAAATATGGTGGATCAGTGGACAAAACATAATGTACTTTTCTTTTGGCTTTTTTTTTTTTTTTTTTTTTTTTTT
>RQIL01029554.1:0-18296 GCA_003951145.1 Jimgerdemannia lactiflua | reverse complement strand
TATAGGCCACAGCCCCATTTATTAACTATTTATGACATTGATGGTGTCCTCATACCACATTGGTAGCCTCTTCCCAAACCTATCCTATCCCACTCCCACTATCGCTATCTCTCCCACCCCTACCCTTATCAGCACTACTACTCTATCCTCCACTCAAACCCTCTCCCCACTCCTTTCACATATAGCCCCCACCAATTTCTGACAGCAACCCCCCTGCATGTCCCACCCCCTCTGCCACCCAGACAACAAGTTGACTAGAAGGCCCTCCCACCTTGCCACCTTCTCCTCCCTTGACATCAGCCTGCCCTTCTCAAACACTACCTGCTAGTATGCAGTGAGCTCTACCCATATCGCCAGTGCCCACCCCAGTAGATCCTTGTCCTCCTCCTCAGTCCTCCTTTTTTTTTCCTTTTGACCTGAGGCTTTATTCACTCACAGTGCTAGTTATTTATATAGTTTTTATCTATTCCTTTCTTGATCTGCTAATGTTCTTTTGACTATCTGAAGTAATCTTTTTCTGACTATCCTACTCCTTCCTTCCAATGCACCCCACTATCACTTAGTACCAGTCTCTCCTGACTTGCCTGGATCATCTTGACCACTTATTTAGTTATGGCCTCCCCATTTCACCTCCCCTGATACCACCAGCCCTGGACAATCTCCCTCATCAATTCCTTCCATCTTTCCACAAGAGAACTAGCTCCCATCCAGGAGTCTCCTTCAAATACCCATTGCCAGTACATTGCCATGAGTACCCAGAGTCCAATGATTTGACCTAATCTCCCCCAGATGTCGCCAGTGTTCCCCACCAGCCTCCTCCATATTATACTTTCCACTGTCTCTCTCATCCTCCACTGGCCATCTTCCCACAATGACTCCAGTTGGCACCAGTATCCTTCAACTCTGCCAAGACATGCTCAGGAGTTTGTATATTGTCCACTCCCATCTCCTTGCACCACTCACATTCCCTCTTGCCATCAGTATGCATCCATTCTGTCTAGTGTGCCAACATGACATTTCTCCTCAGAAACCTCCACTATACTACTCAATATTTGGGGGGGGTGTAGAGTCTCATCTTCTCCACCCATCCCCAAATGTTCCCCCATTCCCAATCCTCTCCAAATCTGGCCTTCTGCCACCCCACTGGCCACTTCTCCCTAGGTCCAGTTTGTAGTCCTTTAACTGCCTCCTCCAATAAGTATTTTTTCACCTCCTGTCCCCCTAAGTGGATATTCATCATGTCTCATTCTATTTCATCTCTCTTCTCCCAATCCTCTCCTTCAGGCTATCTCATTCCTAAGCCAATCCATACCTCTATCAGGCTCCACCATAAGCCTCAATGGTGGATTCTCCCAATGTTTGCTACTCTAATGATACTTCAAATGTCCCCTCCATCCTCTCCTCTTGGGCAGAATCATATGTGCCAGTTGTCTCTTGCCAGTTTTCCCCACTCACTCTCACCCAGCTCTGCCATTCTTCTTCCCCACCACTCCCAGAGTGCCCGCAGTTGTCATCAGAGGTCAGTGAGTCCAAGGTCACCATCTTTGGTCTTTAGTGTCAGCACTTCCCAGGCTATTTGGGGTCTCTTCCCCTTCCAGAGCCATCCAGACATCGCTTTCATGAGTCTTTTCACCATCCACCCAGAGAAGTCCAGATGGTACTCAAGGTACCACATTTTCAGTAGCCAGTAAATGTTTAGTACTGTCACTCTGCCCACCAGCAACAGGTTTCTTCCTGCCCATCCTTTGAGCACTGCCTCCCACTTTTCCACTATGCATTTCCACCAGTCCTCCTTTAGGATAGTGCTATACACCAAGAACCAGATCCCCAGGTACCTTACTGCCTCCTCCTGTATGATTGTTGTACCAAAGCGGCCATCCTCTCCTATTCCTCTGCCAATGTCCAATGTGTCATATTTGTCCCAGTTCAATTTTGCTCCTGATAGCATATCACTATATCTCTGTCCAGACAGTGTCTATATCTCCTAGGTTGCCCATACCAATAACCATATTATCGGCAAAGGCTCCTAGCTTCCAGTTCACTCTACTCAGCTGCAGGCCTATCATCTTTCTCCTCATATTGTTGATTAGGGGCTCTAGTGAGAGGACATAAAGTGAAAGAGATAATGGATCTCCCTGTGGTACCCCCCTGCCTAGTGGGAACTCCTTACTATACCATCCATTCATGATAATTGTCACTCTTCCTCCTCATAGTAGGCCCATCAGCCTCCTCATCTCTAAGAGACTGAACTCAATCCTCTGTAGTACTGATGCCATATAGTTCCAGCACACTCTGTCAAATGCCTTCTCCTGGTCCAGAAAGACTAGTCTCCCATCAATTCCTCTACTCTTACAGCCCTTTAGTATATTCTGGACCCATGCAGTGCTGTCCCAGATCTGCCTGCCCACTACAAAACCTCTCTGCTCTTTTCCAACCAGGGCCCCCACCCTGTCTTGTAGCTACTTTGCCAAAATTTTCGACACCAGTTTGTGGTCCACATTAAGGAGCATGATTGGTCTCCAATTTTTCCATACATGTCTGTCTCCCTTATTTTTGTATATCAGAGATACTAGGCCCAGTTTGCTGTCTGCAAGCCACTCACCCCTACCCAGGACTGCATTGGCCATCTCCACTATCCAGTCTCCAAACTCTCCTCGGATCTCCTTCCAGAACTCCCAAGGCAGTCCATCAACCCCTGGTGAGGATCCAGTTTAAACCTCCTTTAGCATATCTTTCACCTTTTCTAGGTTGACTGGGCACAGTATATGTTCCCCCAGCCCCTGATCATGTTGCACCTCCCAGTCCTCCAGGTACTCTGTCATTTCCTCTTCCTCCAGTTCAGTTCTATTGATGTCCATCTCATCTGTCCACAAGCTTGCCTATTTGGTAGTGACTAGTGCTCCCAATGAATTGAATTGAATCGAATTTGACCCAAACTCAATTCGATTCAATTGAATCAAAGGTCCAATTCGATTTGATTCAAATCAAATCAAAGGCTAATTCAATTTGAGTACCAATTCAATCCCTATTTTTCAAAATGTAATAACTCGACGAATACACATCCAAATTCAATGATCTTTAGCTTGTTAGATTCCTCCTATAAAGGGGAATCCAAAAGGCTAAAAATCATTGAATTTGGACATGTATTTATCGAGTTATTACATTTTGAAAAATAGGGTTAGAATCAGACCCTTGATTCGATTTGAATTTGATTCAATTCAAACTTAATTCGAATTGAAAAATCCCCAATTCGATTCGATTCAAATAACCCTCAATTCGATTCGATTCGAATTGATTCAATTGGTTTGGGAGCACTAGTGGTGACCTTCTTCATCATGTCATTTTGCTGTATTATCTCTCTTCCATCATCATCAAGTACTGAGATCCAGCTCTGCTGTACTTCTCTGGCCTTCAGCATACCTGTCAGGTATTTTGTTGGCCACTCTCCCTCCTCTAGCCTCCTTACCCATAGTCTGGCCAGTAGCCCATCCACCCATCTTTCTTTCTCATCTTTGAGGTCACTCTGTAATATTGCAATATCTTTTGCCAGTAGCTCTCTTTCTTCAGCTGATATTATTTGACTTGTCACTTGTTGCAGTTGCCATTTCAGGCCCTGGTTCACTCTTCTCTCTTTGTCTCTTCTTGCCCTCTCAGTCATCTCCCCGATGTCTCTCCAATAAGCTCCTGCCATATGTTTGAACCTGCCCCACTATTCTGTCACTGTTCTCCCCTTGGCCCTCCATCATCCAACTTCTCACCATGCTATCTGTACAAAATTGTCTCTCACCTCCTTCTGTTTCAGTAGTTCTGTATTGAGGTGCCAATATCCACTTCCACCTTTTGCAGCTTAGAAGGTATCTCTTGCTTCAACCCCCCAGTGGTCTGACCATAGACACCATCTGACTTCCACCTTGTCAAGGATATTTCTTCAGTGCTCACCCACCAGGAGCCAGTCAATTCATGTGCCAACAAGGCCTCCTTCCACTCTATGCCACCAAGTGAACAGTCCTGCCTCCTCTTCTTATCATAGTCAGACTCCATCTACCAACCCAAGTTCCCTCTCAATCTGTAGCTATCTATTTAGTCCCATGGATATTGCCATACCCACACCTTCATCAGATCTATCCAGCTTGTGGTCCCTGATTGTATTGAAGTCACTCTCAAGGATGTCTAGCCTAATGTTCATATTACTCTCCTGATTAACCCACTCTTCCAGCCACTGTTTCTGTTCTTGTGCCACTGCTGGTAGGTATACTGATCCTATTACAATTCCATCTCCCTTGCCTCCTTTCAGTTTGCCCCATACTATCCTGTCTCCCCAGTACTCTATCATCTCCAGCTCTTCTTTTCCAATTTCTACTAGAATACCAATCTGTCAATTCCATCCTGAGCTCCCAAACCATTCTTTACTCCATTGCTGGTAGTCATCTTCTCCATATGCTTGTACATCTTGTAGTAATACTATATCATATTATTTATTTTTGAGCCATTGAAAGATTCTTCTCCATTTTACCTTGCTGTATAGTCCATTGACATTTAGTAATAGTATATGCATTTCATTTATCATTGGTTATATTAAGTTGTTGTCACTCTCTAATTGTTCTCCCTCTCTATAGCCTTTGCTGCTCTTTCAATGACAAGGTCTCTTTGCTTCTCACAAATGATGCGCCACATGTCCTGTCCCTTGGTGCTATTGTAGAAAATTGCCATCTTCTCTCCTGCTGCTTGACCAATCTCTTTCATTCTTGTCTCATCCACCTGGTAGCCCTCTTCCTCCAGCATAATGGTGACAAGGACATGTATAATCTTTGGCCTCTAGAGTTGAACAATCACAAACAAGCCCCACTCTGCCTGAGAGCTGCCAAATACATTGATTTCTTTGATATCTTCCTCTGCCAATTCCTCCAGGGTCATTCAATACTAGTTGTCCTCCTTGATATAGCTCTCCATCAGTGTTTGGAGTCAGAGAGAGTGGCTGTGGTCCAGCAAAATCACGTTATCCTCTGTGACGTCTGACTGTATATCTACCAGATCTTTCTCTCCATTCCTTCCAGCTGGGGCTGGAATTTTCTCAGCCAATTCAGTCGCCTCCCAGTGTACTGCTGCAGTTCCTCCCATCCTCATGTCTTCTGGCTGTGTTTCCAGTACCACTTCTTGTTCCTCAAGTTCATTTGTTATCTGATCTGAATTCTCTTTTTCTTTCTCCTTTGCTTCACTGATTAGATTAGGGGCATGTTGTGATGCAGAGACCCCCTCCTGGGATGTAGGGGTTCCAGGTGCTACCTCCACTTCCTCCATTGCATTGGTGGCCAGGGCTACTTTTTCAGCCTCTTCATTTTCCATACAGCTAATGGCAGTTTGCAGTCTCTCCCAGCTTTCTCATTTCAACTTTTTCCTCTGTCCACCTACTTGGACCCATACCCAGTCCTTGGCATACTCCTCTCATTTCCTTGTATGCACCATCTTGGCAGCTGCCTACTCTGCCAGGGCAACCAATAGCTCCTCCTCATCATTCTCCGATCCTTTCCTCCTCCACACTCTACACTCTTGATTGTTGATTTGAATCACCTCAGGCCAGTCCCTCTTCAGCCCTGTGGCTTCTTGTCTCTTAAGGCGCACCATGACTTCGCACATCCCATTTCTCAGTTTCGTCCCTTCCCAGAACATGAATCTGAAATCCACCATCTCTCCAAATTTCCCCATCTCTGCTGAGATCAGCTCCTTTGTCTCTTGTCTTCCCAGAGTTGGCACTCCTTCTACCACAAGTCGAATGGCACAGGGGTCCCACCTCAAGCATCTAGTGATCCCCACCCAGACTCCTCTGACCATCAATCCTTTCTCCAGTGCCAGCATCATCTTCTTCTCCTCAACAAATCTAATCTTGACCACCTCTACTGATAGTATAAACTTCAGTAACTTGGCTCCATCTACTCTATCTCCAACCACCTTCAGTACTTCCCATACTGACATTTCAAGTCCAAGGGAGTTTGCTGAGATTGCCCAAGTTGAAATGGATTTGTGGAAAAAAGGTTGTACCACTAGCTCCCCAGTTTCAGCTGCCAAGGTGATCTTTCCTCTTCCTCCTACTATGCTGCCTGTCATATCATCAGTGTTGCCAGTATCGCCCTTCCTATGGACTTCATCATTTCTGGTCATCTGCTCAGCCACCAAATTTCCAGTCACCCCTGCCAGTCACCTGACCTGTCACCTGATCACCCCCCCTGTCAACACTATGCCCCCTGCTGCCCATTCCCCCAGCTCTGGCAGTGCTGTCCTCTCCTCTACCCACAGTCTGCTATCCACCTAAATTCACCTTAGCCCCAGTTCCTCCTCCACTCCTCTGTGCTCCCCCTTGGCCTACAGCTGCTACATAGTCCTTTGGGAATCTGAGGCCATAGACCCTCCTCTCCAGTCTCTCTGAGCCTGACGATTCTTGGCTCATCATGTCTCCAAAACTTGTCGGTTTTTGGTGAAACTTATTTGTGTAGTATCCTAGACTCCAGCACCACATAGTACACCATAGTTGTGAAATAAAAACTCTTTAATATGTTGTTTCCATAGGAAGATGTAGTTGTGGCTTAGCTGTCTCTGAATGGTTTGAGTAAAAGAAGTCCTCTCTCCTCCTTAGTCTCCCTCACTCTCGACACCTTGCACTCAACTGGGTCCCACTTCAATGCCCTTGGCCAGTCACTTGCCTTCTCCATTGCCTCCTTCCCAGCCACCCTCAGTCTCACCTCCACATCTCCTGTCCTAAATATTATCCCTTCTCAGATCTGAAAGCTGATATCTATAACATTCCCATACTCCTTCATCACCTCCCCAACCCTGCCCCTTGTCTCCTTCACCAATACTATCAGGACCCCCTTGATCACTAGGTGCATCACCCTAGGGTCCCAGTGCACAAGCACCTCAACATCAGACTCCTTTTGCTCAAACCATTTGGAGACAGCTAAGCCACAACTACATCTTCTTGCAGAAATAATATGTTAA
This sequence comes from Jimgerdemannia lactiflua, assembly GCA_003951145.1. Taxonomy (NCBI): domain Eukaryota; kingdom Fungi; phylum Mucoromycota; class Endogonomycetes; order Endogonales; family Endogonaceae; genus Jimgerdemannia; species Jimgerdemannia lactiflua. The sequence continues at coordinate 11,306 of RQIL01029554.1, read as the reverse complement.
AGAGTTTTTATTTCACAAACTATGGTGTACCAAGTGGTGCTGGAGTCTAGAATACTACACAAACAAGTTTCACCAAAAACTGAGACATGGCAAGTCAAGAATTGTCAGGCTCAGAGAGACTAGAGAGGAGGGGCTATGGCCTCAGATTCCTAAAGGGCTATGCAGCAGGTGTAGGCCAAGAGGGAGCACAGAGGAGTGGAGGAGGGGCTGGGGCTAAGGTGAACCTAGGTGGATGGCAGACTGTGGGTAGAGGTGGGGGCAGCACTGCCAGAGCTGGGGGAATGAGCAGCAAGGGGTATAGTGTTGACAGGGAGGATGGTCAGGTGACAGGTCAGATGATTGGCAGGGGTCAAGAGCAGGGGAGCATGACTGAAAATTTGGTAGCTGAGCAGATGACTGGAAATGGCAAAGCACAAGGGAGGGGCAATACTGGCATCACTGGTGACATGACAGGCAATACAGTAGAGAGAAGAGGAAAAATCACCTTGGCAGCTGGAACTGGGGAACTAGTGGTACGACCCTTCTTCCACAAATCTATTTCAACTTATGCAATCTCAGCAAACTTCCTTAGACTTGAAATATTGGCATGGGAAGTACTGAAGGTAGTTGGAGATAGAGTAGATGGAGCTGAGTCACTAAAGTTCATACCATTGACGGAGGTGGTCAAAATTAAATTCATTGAGGAGGAGAAGATGATGCTGGCACTGAAGAAAGGACTGATGGTCAGAGGAGTCCAGGTGGGGATCACTAGATGCCTGAGGTGGAACCCCTGTGCCATTCAACTGGTGGTGGAAGGAGTGCTAACCCTGGGGAGACAAGAGACAAAAGAGCTGATCTCAGCAGAGATGGGGAAATATGGGGAGATGGTGGATTTCGGATTCATGTTCTAGGAAGGGATGAAACTGCGAAATAGAATGTGTGAGGTTATGGTGCACCTTGAGGGACAAGAAGCCACAGGGCTGAAGAGGGACTGGTCTGAGGTGATCTGAATTGATGATCAGAAGTGTAGAGTATAGAGGAGGAAAGGGTCAGAGAATGATAAGAAGGAGCTTTCGATCACCCTGGCAGAGTGAGCAGCTGCCAAGACAGCATGCACAAGAAAATGGAAGGAGTATGCCAAGAACTGGGTGTGGGTCTATGTAGGTGGACAGAGAAAGAAGTTGAAATGAGAATGCTGAGAGAGACTGCAAACTGCTATTAGCTACATGGAAAATGAGGAAACTGAAAGAGCAGCCATGGCAGCCAATGTGATGGAAGGGGTGGAAGTAGTACCTGGAACTGCTATACCCCAGGAGGGGGTCTCTGCATCACAACATGCCCCTAACCCAACTATTGAAATAAAGGGGAAAGGAAAAGAGGATTCAGATCAGGGGACAAATGAGCTTGAGGGACAAGATGTGGTACCAGAAATGCAGCAAGAAAACATGAGGATGGGAGGAACCACAGCAGTGCACTGGGAGGCAGCTGAGCTGACTGAGGAAATCCCAGCTACAGTGGAGAGAAATGGAGAGAAAGACCTGGTGGATATACAGTCAGATTACTCAGTGGATGATGTAATTTTGCTGGACCACAGCTGTTCTCCCCAACTCCAAACACCAATGGGGAGTTACATGAAGGAGGAGGAATGGTATCAAATGACCCTGGAGGAATTGGTGGAGGAAGACATCAAAGAAATCAATGTATTCGGTAGCTCTAAGGCAGAGTGGAGCTTGTATGTGAATATTCAACTTCAGCGGCCAAAGATTTTACTTGCCCTTGTCACCATTATGCTGGAGGAAGAGAGTTACCAGGTGGATGAGGCAAGGATGAATGAGATTGGTCAAGCAGCGGGAGAGAAGGTGTCAATATTCTGCAACTGTACCAAGGGACAGGACATGTAGCACATTATCTGTGAGGAACAAAGAGACCTTGTCAATGAAAAGACTGCAAAGGCTACAGAAAGGGAGAACAATTAGGGAGTGACCACAACTTAACATTACCAATGATGAATGAAATGCACATACTATTATTAAATGTAAATTGACTACATGGCGAGGTAAAATGGAGGAGAATCTTTCGATGGCTCAAAAACAAACAATATGATATAGTATTACTACAGAATGTGCAAGCATATGGGGAATATAACTACCAGCAATGAAGTAAAGAATGGTTTGGGAGCTCAGGATGGAATTGACAGGTTGGCATACTAATAGGAATTGGGAAAGGAGAGCTGAAGACAACAGAGTACTAGGGAGAAAGAATGATATGGAGCAAGCTGAAAGAGGGCAAGGGAGATAGAATTGTAATAGGATCAGGATATCTACTGGCAGTGGCACGGGAGCAGAAACAGTGGCTGGAAGAGTGGGTTAACTTGGAAGATAATATGAACATTAGGCTAGACATCCTTGAAGGGAACTTCAATATGATCAGGGATTGCAAGCTGGACAGATCTGATGGAGGTGTGGGTACAGCAGTATCCACATGTCTGAATAGATGGCTATAGATTGAAAGAGAACTTGGGCTGGTAGATGGAGTCTGACTACAATAAGGAGAGGAGGCAGGACCATTCACTAGATGGCATAAGGTAGAAGGAGGCCTTATTGACACAAAAATTGACTGGCTCCTGGTTGGTGAGCACTGGGGAAATATCCTTGACAAGATGGAAGTCAGATGATATCCATGGTCAGACCACTGGGTGGTAGAAGCAAGAGGTACCTTTCAAGCTGCAAAAGGTAGAAATAGATGCTGGCGACTCAATATAGGACTACTGAAACAGAAGGAGGCAAGGGACAATTGTGTATAAGTGGCCTAATGAGAAGTCAGACGATGGAGGGCTGAAGGAAGAATAGTGACAGAATGGTGGGGCAGATTCAAACATATGGCAGGAGCTTACTGGAGAGACATTGGGGAGTGTTGTGAACTTTTAGGAGGAATAGAAGTGATTTATTTATCACTCAAGTAACGCGCTTTTACATGTTTGTTGATGATGTCACCCAACGCCACTGCACTACAAATTATCTATATCGAGTGCTATATCAAGTTGCAACCTGTAATCTCAACACTCCCACTCAATGAGATAAAGAATGCAAACAAAACATTACCAATGGGATGCTATCTAGATAACCAAAAAAGGTTGAAATTCCCTGCTTATAAGCATAAAAATAGGTAAAAGAAGTAGTGAAAAATGGAAATCCTGAGCAATATTATAGGTTCCCATCGCAAATATTTGCTGTAACACTCATTCTACCTATCATTTCACCATAATATTTATTTTTACCCATTGTTCGCTGTTATTTGCTCATCGCTCGTCATTATATTCATTCCTTATATGCAAAAATCGAACTTTGCCTTTGGAAGGGCCTTCGTTAGCGAATCTGCTGCCATTTGCTCCATAGGGATGTATAGCAGGCATATAGCCTCGTTTTCAATACATTCTCATATGTAATGGTACTGTATATCGATATGCTTGGTCCTTGCATGATGTATAGGGTTCTTTGCCAAAGCAATGGTGGATTGGTTGTCCTGACATATTGTCATAGATTCTTGAGGGAATCCCAGATCCTTTAGCAGTTCATGAAGCCAGATGGCTTCCTTCATCGCCGTAGACAATACTTGATATTCCACTTGCATAGACAATGTCGCTACTGATGATTGCTTATAAGTTTGCCATGAAATGGCTCCACTGTCATTGAGATAGAAGAAGTATCCTGTCGTAGACCTTCTGTCATCCAAGTCCCCAGCCCAATCAGCGTCATACATACCGAAAAGGCTTACAGTAACAGTACTCCCGCTTAGTCTTTTAACTCCTTTATCACCCAAATTGAGCATATAACTCTTTGTACCTTTAATGTATCTGAATATGCACTTGATTGCCATCTAATGCGAGTTGTCGTAGCATAATGCATATTGCACCACCTTATTGATTGCATATGATAGGTTGGGTCTCGTCCTGAGCATTAGATACATAAGGGATTCTACCACTAGTCAATAGGGAATATTGTTGTTGTCAGGTGTATCAGACTTCTTTAATCTCACAGATGTCTCCATCGGTGTTCTGACTAGCTTGCACTCGCCCATGCTAAATTGCTCGAGTATTGTCTGAATATAGGTTTTTTGGCTTAGGTGTATAGTACATGCACTCCTGTCACATATGATGGATATCCCCAAAAGGAAAGATGCATCACCCAAATCTGTCATCTTGAACTTCTTGCATAGTGCCACCTTTACTTCATTGATCTCACTTGTCATCCCAATCAGAATGATATCATCGACCCAAATTCCCAGGTACACCGTTCCTGAGGATGTATGATGAGTGTATATGCATGGGTCTGCTTCGCATCATTTGAACCCATTCTCTTCTATGAGATAATCGTCGATTTTTCGATTCCATAGCCTCGCCATCTATTTTATGCTGTAGAGGCCTTTGTGTAGTTTGCATACTAACTCCTTCTCGTTGTTGTAGAGTTCGTATCCTTGTGGTTGAAGAACATATAGTTTGGTATCCACATCTCCATTTAGGAAGGCTGTCTTAACATCCATTTGATGTATCTCGTAGTCATACTTCTAAGCGAAGTAAGCTTAAAAACTAGGGAAAACGTCTCGTCGTAGTCAACTCCAAAGTCTTGTGAATACCCCTTTGCCATGAATTGGGCCTTGTATCATTCTATGCCACTGTTGTTATTGCGCTTGATCTTATATACCCATCAGGATCCTATGGCTTGTTGATTTTCCGGAAGAGGGACCAAATCCCACGTATCGTTCTTGATGAGTGAGCCATACTCCTCATCTATAGCCTTTTTCCACTCCTTTTTATCGTTCAAATGAATGGCTTCGTCGTAGTGTACTGGTTCACCAGTCATTGCTATGTAAGCACATTTGCAGGCATAGTTCATGTGATGTTGTTTGCAATGAGATGACTTGGGTGGGTCCCAGTAATTTCCCAGATCCGCTTGGACTTCGTTATCCATCCCAGATTTGCGCTTTTTCTTATCCTTCAGAAAGATGTCCTCTTTGTTATCCGAAATCTTTGTAATTCTCGGTTCAGGGGGTCTCGTAGGTACTTGCACTATTGATCTCGTAGGCATAGATTATACCATTGTTGCTGGAATCATTGGTGTAGTTGTGTTCACCATCGGCGTAGTTCCACTCGCCATTGGATTGATTACAGGTATAGGAATTTCCACACGAATTTCCTTTGCTTTCTCTTTGAACTGAATGTTGCGAGAGATGACTATACTGTGCTTTTGTGTGATCCACAATCTATACACTGATCCATCGTATCCAAGGAATATATGCTTATCTGCCTTAGGCTCGAATTTTCTTCTATTTCCGCCTTTATCCAATACGTAAGCCTCACTTCCGAATGTCCGTAAGTGTGAGATATCAGGCTTGGATCCGCTCCACAGTTCTTCAGGTGTGAGGTTATCATACTTAGACTGTACATCACTTTCTTTACTTAAGGCTCGAGAAATGCATTGATTGTGTATATATACTGCCATGTTCAATGCTTTGGCCCAGAAGGATTGCAGCAAATCAGCTGCATTCATCATCATTCGGGCCATCTCGATGATCGTTCGATTGAACCATTCCGCCATGCTGTTTTGTTGTGGAGTATAGGGAGCCGTTCTAGTATGTCATATTCCATTCTCTTTTAAGAATTGTTTGAAGGACTTGTTTACGTATTCTGTCCCATTATCCAAGCATAGTATCCCTATCCGACATTTCATATTGTTCTCCACACTCGCCTTGAATTCTTTGAATTTTTCGAATGCTTCGCTCTTTGCTGAGAGGAAGTATACATGAGCCTTACAAGTGTAGTCGTCTATGAAAGTAATGAAATACTTCTTTCCGAAATGTGATGATGTACGCATGGGACCACAGATGTCCATATGTATAAGATTGAGTATACCATTTGCTCGCTTCGTCTGTTCCTGAAAAGACCTTCGAGAAGTCTTATTCGCTGTGCAGTCATCGTAAAAGAAATTCGGAGATGTACAGTTCGGCAATCCTTTCACTGAGCTATTTCTCATCATTCGTTCTAAGCTTGTCTGGCCAATGTGTCCTAACTGTTCATGCCATACATGCCAGGTGTCATTTGTCATTGCGGAATGTGCCGATGTACTGTTTGGCATGCCATTGATTGCGTAAAGGTTCCCTCTTTTCAATGCATATATTAATTCCTTATTGTTCTTTAGATCGATTACTGTTACTCCGTTCGGGCATATGTTGACTCCTTTGTCTCCTCAGGCCATCATTCATCCTATCGAGAAGAGATTTTTGCCTATATCCAGAGCGTATAGTACATCTGCAAAAGTGCCTGAGGGTTCTTTGACCTTTCCATGCAGGTGTATACCGACATTTCCTTTGCCCTGAGCGTAGATCACTTTGTTGTCGCCTAGTTTGATAGGTACGGGATGTTCGAACTTCTCGTATGTAGAGAACCACTTGCGGTGCACTGTCATATGTTGCGTTGTGCCGGAGTCCATGAGCCAAACTTCTTTGCTGCACACATTAGCGCTCATGCTTATGTTTGCATGTTGGCAGCTCTTCGTCTCTGTGAAGAACATCCCATCGCCACTCTGATTGTTGGTGTCCATGACATTCACCTAACCACGTTGGTCTCTCTTTTCTTTCTTCTTTAGATTGAAGTCTTGGACGCGATGTCCGGGCTTATCACAGTAGAAGCACTTACCACCGAATTTGGTATGTTGACCATCTCATTGTCCGTCGCGTTGACCTTGTCCTTTGCTTGGCTTTCCTTTGCCTTGACCATGTGCGCCATAGAATGCTTTCTCGTCATAGTCTTCGTTTGCACTATTGTTCTGCCTTGATTCATCATTTAATAGGCTCGTGACGACGTGCTTGTAGTCTGAAAGCTTATTGGATTCCCGCATAGTGGATATGACTATGTTATACATGTCTGGAAGGCCTCGTATAAGGGCTAGGACCTTGTCTTCCTTCCTGATGAGATCCACTGGTGTAGAAAGGGAGTTCACCTGATTCGTCAGATTGTTGACGTGATTGGCATATTCTTGAATGCTCTCCTTAGACTTCATCCATAAAGTAAATAATTGTCCCTTCAGGTGGAATCTGTTGGATGCGGATGCTTGTTGATGGTGATCACGTAGAGTCTCCCAGGCTTCATTTGCCATCGTAGCATTCATAATAAGTTTCATTTGCTCATTTGATAGAGTGAACGTGATCTCCCTCAACGCCTTGCGATCCTTCACTGGGTTGTATCTTGTTACTTGTGCCTGTGGCTTCCAATAGTTCTCTAGACCACATTCCTCCAAGAGATTCCTCATATGATATGCCCATATGGTATAATCCTTACTGTCGAAGATAGGAATCGTCCTTCTTGTCATTGTAGCCACCACTGGAGCAATCGCTGGAGGGACTGTAGTACCCATGCCAGTATCCACTCTGCTTGTGTTACTTGCTGGGCTTGGTGTCGCAGCACTTGAGCTTGGGCTTCCTGGGTTTGACATCTTCGTACGTTGTAGTGTAGCGTATACTAAAGAGGTGTGTATATTATCTGCTAACCAGGGCTCATAACCTTTGTTGTGAACTTTTAGGAGGAATAGAAGCGATTTATTTATCACTCAAGTAACGCGCTTTTATGCATTTGTTGATGATGTCACCCCAATGCCACTGCGCCACAAATTATCTATATCGAGTGCTATATCGAGTTGCAACCTGTAATCTCAACAGGGAGGCAGCTGGAAGAGAAAAAGAGACAAAGAGAGAAGAGTGGACCAGGGCCTGAAATGGTGACTGCAACAAATGACAAATAGAACACTATTGGCTAAAGAAAGAGAGCTGCTGGTGAAAGACATTGCAATACTATAGAGTGATCTCAAAGATGATAAAGAAAGAAGAGTGGATGGGCTGCTGGCCAGACTGTGGGCAAGAAGGCTGGAGGAGGAAGAGCAGCCAACAAAATACCTAACAGGAATGCTGAAGGCTAAAGAGATATAGCAGAGCTGGACATCAGTGCTTGATGATGATGAAAGGGAGATAGCTCAGCAAAATGACATGATGATGGAGGTCACCACCAAATGAGCAAGTTTGTGGACAAATGATATGAATATTAACAGAACCAAACTGAAGGAAGAGAAGATGATAGAGTACCTGGAGGATTGGGAGGTGCAGCAAGATCAGGGACTAGGGGAACATATACTACACCCAATCAACCTAGAAGAGGTAAAAAACATGCTAAAGGAGGTTTAGACTGGATCCCCACCAGGGATCAATGGACTGCCTTGGGAGTTCTGGAAGGAGTTCTGGGGAGAGTTTGGGGACTGGATAGTTGAGATGGCCAATGCAGTCTTGAGTAGAGGCAAGTGGCTGGCAGACAGCAAACTGGGCCTGGTCTCACTGATCTATAAAAATAAGGGAGACAGGTGTGTATGGAAAAATTGATGACCAATCATGCTCCTCAATGTGGACTGCAAACTGGTGTCGAAAATTCTGGTGAAGTGGCTTCAAGAAAGAGTGGGGGCCCTGGTCTGAAAGAAGCAGAGAGGGTTTGTAATGGGCAGGCAGATCCGGGACAGCACTATGTGAGTCCAGAATGTACTGAAGGGCTGTAGGAGTGGAGGAATTGATGGAAGACTGGTCTTTCTGGACCAGGAGAAGGCATTCAACAGAGTATGCTGGAACTATATAGCATCAGTACTACAGAGGATTGGGTTCAGTCTCTTGGAGATGGGAAGGCTGATGGGCCTACTGCAAGGAGGAAGAGTGACAATTATTATAAATGGATGATGTGGTGAGGAGTTCCTGCTAGGCAGGGGGGTACCACAGGGAGATCCACTCTCTCCTCTGCTTTATATCCTCTCACTAGAGCCCCTAATCGACAATATGAGGAGGAAGATGACAGGCCTGCAGCTGGGTGGAGTGAACTGGAAGCTAGGAGTCTTTGCTGATGATATGGTAGTTGGAATTAGTAATCCAGGAGACATAGACATTGTTTGGTCAGAGATACAGCAATATAAAAGGCTATCAGGAGCCAAACTGAACTGGGGCAAATGTGATACCTTGGATATTGGCAGAGAAATTGGAGATGATGGCCACTTTGGCACAACCATTATACAGAGAGAGGCAGTAAGGTACTTAGGGATCTGGTTCTCAGTATATGGCACTATCCTAAAGGAGGACTGATGGAAGAGTATGGTGGAAAAGTGGGAGGAAGTACTCAAGGGATGGGCAGGAAGAAATCTGTCACTAATGGATAGAGTGATAGTGTTAAATATTTACTGGCTACCAAAAATGTGGTACCTCAGGTACCACCTGGACTTTCCTGGGTGGGTGGTGAAAAGACTCATGAAGGCAATGTCTAGATGGCTGTGGAAGGAGAAGAGACCCCAAATAGCCTGGGAAGTGATGACACTAAAGTCTGAAGATGGTGGCCTTGGACTCACTTACCTCTGACGATGATTGCAGGCACTACGAGGGTGGTGGGAAAGAAGAATGATAGAGCTGAGTGAAAATGAGTGAGGAGAACTGGCAAAGGACAACTGGCACATATGATTCTGCCCAAGAGGAGAGAATAGAGGGGACATTCGAAGTATTATTAGAGTAACTAACATTGGGAGAATCTGCTATCAAGGCTTCTGGTGGAGACTGATAGAGGCATGGATTGGCTTGGGAATGAGAGAACCCAAAGGAGAGGATTGGGAGAAGAGAGATGAGATAGAATGGGACATGACAAAAATTTGCTTGGAGGGACAGATGGTGGAAAAGTACTCATTGGAGAAGGCAGTTGAAGGGCTATGAACTGGACCTATAGAGAGATGGCCTATTGGGTGGCAAAAGGCCAGATTTGTAGAGGATTGGGAATGGGGGAACATTTGGAGATGGGTGGAGAAGATGAGACTCTGTACACCCCCCAAGTATTGGGTAGTATGGTGGCAGTTTCTGAGAAGAAATGTCATGCTGGCTCACCAGATGAGATGGATGCATACTGATGACAATAAGGAATGTGAGTAGTGTGAGGAGATGGGGGTAGCCTATATACAAACTCATGAACATGTCTTAGCAGACTGTAGGGGAGGTGAAGGATGCTTGTGTCAACTGGAGTCATTGTGGGGAGATGGTCAGCAGAGGATGAAAGAGATAGTGGAAAATATAATATGAGGAGATTGGTGGGAAACCCAGGCAACACCTGGGGGAGTTTGGGTCGAATCATTGGACTCTGGATGCTTATTGCGATATACTAGTAATGGGTATCTGAAGGAGACTGATGGATGGGAGTTGATGCTCTAGTGGAAAGATAGATGGGAGTATCTAGCGGACTTTCTTTCTGCTACCACTTTCCCAAGCTCCACAGCTAAGCCACTCTTTTGAAAAATATTGCTCTTCTGAAGGCAACTTCAAAATACAACCACTGGGCCCAATAGGTGTACTGGGTTCCCTGCACCTGAGAGTCTCACCTCACACTATTGGGATCCATTTTGGCCAAATATTCATCATGCTAGCTCTGTTTCCAAGTTTCTGTCAAGATTCTACCAAGGCCTCTGTCACTAGTATAGACCTTCAGATGCCAGGTGGGTTTGAGCATTCAAGATCCATATCAAACAAGAAGTATATCTGATGTCAATATCTTCAAAGCACCACCCCTTAGGAGGAGGGGTTCCAGTGTCTCTGTTCCTTGTCTCCAAGTCTCCAGCAAGTTCCCCTAGTACTCTCAGCTGTCATGCATCACTGGTGTGATGGTTTGGCCCCCTTTTTCCTACTGGTTCTCAAGTCAATAACTCAGCCATCACATATCACTGGTGTGATGGTTTTGCCCCATTTTTCCTACTGGTTCCCAAGTCAACATTCTGCAAGTCAACAAGCCACAAGATTCCCAAGACTGGTGTCTCATTTTGGCCATAGGTACCAGTGTCCTAGCATCTGTGTTACTGACCTATGGGGTATGGGTCCTTTCTGGTATATACCTGTTTCCTTCTGTTCCTGCATCCATATAACTTCCATAGTAACTACCAAATAAGGTCTGAGATGGGGCCCAGATCAAGGGTGGGGCTTCAGCACTGTCTAGTAGAGGGGGAGTGAAAGCCAGGCCTCTATCACCTTTTGCTTAAGGTAGGTCTTGTTGCTTAGAGTAGGTACCTGGTAAACAGGTACTCGAACTGCTGGTGTTGCAACCAGCAAGTGACTCAATTTGAACTGCTGGAGTCATGTCCAGTAAGTGGGGGGTTAGGTATAGAGTATCCCAAGGCTATAATCCTTTCTTTGTCAGTTATCTCATAGTTGTACATCCAGTGGGGGTCTGTTGAGTAAATAAACCAATGTGCTTGGCAGATTTTATTATAAAAAATAAATAA
>RQIL01029443.1:0-18303 GCA_003951145.1 Jimgerdemannia lactiflua | reverse complement strand
TTTCTATTGGCCATAGCCTCATTTATTACCTGACACCTATCTATACAATACATATGAACTCATATCACACTGGTATCCCCATTTCTCATCCTTCTATCCCACTCCTTCACTAGGCCTCCTGCCTACCCCCACCCTTGCAAACACTATCTCATTACCTATCACCTGCACTCGACCCTCACTCTTGTTACAAATTATCTCCACTAGCTTCCTACGGCCCCCCTCTCCTGTACCCCAACCCCTCTGCCAGCCCGTCAGAATATCTTTCATCAACCACCACCACCTTGCCATCTTATCTCCCTGAGTCAGCTTCCTCCCTTCCTTGAAAACTGCCAACCAGTGATCCGCCATTCCCACCCACACCACCACTATCCACCCCAGCATGAGCCACTCATTTCCTACCCCCCTGAGCATCCTTGCCCGAAGTACATCCCATCTCCCCTGCTCCTGCCCTCTATTTACACTGCCTAGTTGCTGCCCCACCTCTCTCCAAAAGTTCCCCAATACCTTGCACTCTCCTAGCCAATGTTCCGGGGTCTGCACCACTCCTCCAGCCTGCCCCACCCCTATACACTCCTCACACTCAAAGTCCCCTCCCACCACTAAGTGTCCAGTCCTATAGTTCAGCATGACATTGTGCCTCATCACCCTCCACCATACTACCCAGAACTTTGGGGGGACCCACTTCTTCACCTCCGCCCCCCAGGTCCATAAGCCTGACCAGTCCCACTCCTCACTAATCCCGACTCCCTGCCACCCTACTGGCCAGAGGTCCAGACCAAAGCTCTGTTGGCTCTCCATGCTATCTCCAAGATGAAAATCAATTATGGGTGACCCTCCCAGCAGCAGCTTGTGCCACTACCACATCCCTGGGCCCCAGCATTCCTCTTCTACATTCCCCTCCCACCACAGTCCAATTTGATATCCTCTTTCAATCACTCTCCACCAGAACCCTCGGTACCTAAGTCTCCTGCTACCCCCACATTTAACTACCTCCAATAGGTCTCCAGATGACCCTCTGGGAGCATATCGCGCTTACCACACCTTTTGCATCAGGGGGACCCACCCTCCCCCTCGCAGTACTGCTACCCTCTGGAGCCACCATGCTCATAGACAATGGAGCTTCTTGGGAAAATCCACCAGCCCAAGGCCACCTCGCTCCACAGGCTGGGCAAGAGTCTCCCAGCTAATCTGACTTCACCTCCCAGCCCAAATCCAGTCCTTGGCCAGCTTAAGTAGCCGCTTGACCACCCATGCCAGAAAGTCCAGATGGTAGGCCAGGTACCATAGCTTCGGCAACCAATAGACATTCAGAATCATCACCCGCCCTGCCAGGGAGATATGGCGCCCTCCCCAGCCTTTTAGTGCATCCCCCCAAGCTTGCACCTTCCCCTCCCACCAGGCTTTCAGCAGCACTGACCCATACACCAAGAGGAAGATGCCCAAGTATCTGACTGCCTCTCCTGCTGGCACCACTGTTCCAATAATGTCACCACCAACTATGCCATTCCCAAGTACCATTGTCTCGCACTTGCGCCAGTTCAGCTTCTGGCCTGAGCATCTCTCATACCAACCCACAGTCTCTTTAAGCTCCCCTACATCCTGCACAGAGCCCAAGCCGACCACCATGTCATCTGCAAAGGCCCCCACCTTCCAAGTCACCCCTAAGACTGACAGCCCTCCAATCCGCCTCCTAATCATGTCCAGAAGTGGTTCCAATGATAGTGCATACAGGATAGGGAACAGGGGATCTCCTTGTGGCACTCCTCTCCCCAATGGGAATGGTGCTCCTTGATGGCCATTCACCATAATGGCCGCCTTGCTCCCCTCCAGTATCTGAATAATCGCTCTCCCTAATCTCCTTGGGATTCCAATCCTCACCAAGACCTTCTCCAACCACACCTGGCGTACCCTGTCATAACCTTTCTCTTGATCCAAGAAGACCAACCTGCCATCCACCCCAGCAGCTCTTGCCCCCTTAATGATACCATGCACCCATGCTGTGCCATCTCTGATTAGTCTCCCACTGACAAAGTCCCGCTGTTCCTCCCCCAGGACTTGCTGTGCAACTACCTGTAGGCATGCCACCAGTATCTTCGTTATCAACTTCCTATCCATATCCAGTAGCATAATGGGGTGCAAGTTCTTCCAATCCTCTTGCTGCCCCTTATCCTTATAGAGGAGGGCTACTAACCCCAGCTCCTGACCCCCTAACCAATGTCCGGAATCCAATACCACCTCACACATCTCCTTCATCTCCCCAAGCATCCCGTCAATGCCCACCATTTTCTTCCAAAAGTCCCAGGGCAGCCTGTCTTCCCCTGGTGCTGTCCCATTCTTTGTAGTTGAAAGCACTTTCAGAATTTCGTCCTCCTGAATAGGGTGTGTCAGATCCCCTAGCCCCTTGACTGCCGGTGGCATCCACTCCTCCAAGAACCCTTCTATAGTCTGTCCATCCTCTCCTCCCTCCTCCTTGCTCCACAGGGTGCCCCATCTCTTCCGAAGCGAGCCCAGAATACTCTGCACCCCTGTCACCATTTCGCCGTCTTCTCCTATGATTCCTTCCCACCTCTGCCTCACCTTGCGTGCTCACAGAAGCCTTGTGAGGTACTTTGTGGGCCGTTCTCCTTCCTCCATCCCCTGCCACCTCAATCTCGCTATCATCCCTTGCACCTATCTCTCCTCTTCCTCCCTCAAGGCTGCCTTCAACTCTTCTATTTCCATCCTCACCCTTGCTATTCTCCACTCTTCCTCCTCCTCATCTCCCTCCTGTCTACCAGCAGATGCCAGCAGGAGCCCTTCCAATCGTCTTGAGACTTCCCTCATCTGCTTCCTCCGAAGTCTCCCCTTCGCTCTCCCCACCTCTCCCCAGAACACTTGCACGGTGGCTTTCAGCCTCAGCCACCGATCCCCTACCACTATACCCACCTTCCTCCAATTTGTTACACTCTTTGTCACCTCCACCTCCCAATGTTCCCACATCCCCTTGTCTTTCAACAATGCACAATTAAGTCGCCAATGTCCAGGCCCATCTCCACTTCCCCCAAATGTTCCCTGCCCGACCACCCCCCAGTGGTCCGACCAGGGGCACCACACAACCTCCAATTCCTTCCAGACGTCCATTCCCCAACACTCAGCTGTGAGGATCCAATCAATCCGCGTTCCAAGTCCATGTACCCAGTGAGTAAAGACTGCCTGATTCCCCCACTTCTGGCATCCTGCATCTCCCAGAGCACTCAATCTTTCCAGCTCCTCCCATCTATCCAGCCCCCCACTTCTACCCATCCCATCCAGTCCACCATCAGAGCAGTCCACTGTAGCATCTCTAACCATGTTGAAGTCTCCACCCAGAATATCGATTCCAGCCTCCACCAATGATCCACTGTCTAGCAAACCTTCTATCCAAGTTATTCGCACTCCTCTTTCAGCTGGACAGTAACAAGAGCCCACCACCACTGGCCCCCACCCTGGTCTCACCCATGTCCCCCATAGTAAATGATCACTCCACCCACCAATGTCCTGCAGTTCCCCTTTGCTTTCCTTATCAGAATCCCCACCTTTCCTCTCCACTCCACTGCACCTCCCCATTCCTTTGACCAATTAAGCTTGTCCACCTCCTCCTCACATCTCACATCCTGTAGTAAAAAGGCATCTGCTCCTGAATCCTTGAGCCAAGCAAAAATATTTCGGTGTCTTCCTGAACCCCTCAGCCCATTGACATTTAGTGAAAGAATGTTGGTTGTACTGTTCATTTTGAAATATATGTGATGCAGACCCACCCTAGATCTCCATATCCTGATCCATCCGAGACAAATCCAGGTCCCTCTCAGCTTCTAGCTCCAACCTCTCCTTAGCCTCCAATGCCCCCAGAATCTCCTGAACATCCTCTGTATTCTTCTCCTCCATCATTGAATGATAATCCGTGCACACCTCCTCCCACATTCCTGGTCCATTCCAAGCATTCCACCCCTCAATAATCATCTGCCATGCCTCTACTTTCATCTCTGCCTCTCTGACAGGATCCACCTCATAACCCTCATCCTCTAGCAATGCTGTCAAGTACATCATCGTCAACTTTCCCACCATGCCCACTCCACACAAAATGTCTGACCAATCCTTCTCACTCAGCAGTCGGAAGTCAATAGCCCCTAACTCCCCATCTGCCAACTCTATCATCAGCCTGCGCAACCAGGGCCCCTCCCCCAGACACTCTCCCCCTGGGGTCATTGCCCTCTTCCCTACCATCTGAACTCTATCCAGGCTGGTGCTGGCCTCTTCGTCCCACTCCTCATCGGATGCATCTACCAGACTTTCACCAGACACCCCTACCACTTGGCCCCCCCGAGCTGGTTCTGGGATGCCAAATCGGACATTCTTGGCTCCCTTCATCACTACATCCTCCACCTCATTTTCCTCACCTCCAGTGGCCCTTGCCAGTCTCTCATTCTCCTTGTTTCTGTTGGCTCCACTCTCCAGCCTCCAGTCATCAAAGAAGATCTCCTCTTTGGTGTCCACCCTCCTCTTCTGGGGCGCATGTTCAGAGGACATGGACCCCTCAGGCCCCTTCTGCCCCTCCATCCCCCCTATGTTCGTCCCTTCTCCTTCTTTTTTTCCACCTGCCCCCATCCTCGTGAGGAGTTCCTGTTGCTGCTTCCTTCCCTGAGCCCTTTCCCATATCAGTTTATCAACTCAAATCTCCTTCCCGTTAATTTCCACCATCATCGTAGCCTTCTCAAAGGCTTGCCAAGCTTTCTCCCTCTGCGCCACTGCTCCTTCCAACTCCCAAAGCACTGCCAGCAGGTCCTCCTCCTCCTCCTCTGAGCCCTTAACCCTAGATACCTTGCACTTGAAGGGTTCCCACTTCAGCACTCTGGGCCAATCACTCTCTTTTCCTGTCACCTCCTTTCCAGCAACTCTCAGCCACACCTCCATGTCTCCAGTATGGAATGTTGTCCCTTCCCACATCTGAAACCCAATATCCACCACTTCGCCATAATCTCACATCACCCTTCCAACCCTCTCCTTCATCTCCTCCATCGACACTGTTGGGACTCCCTTGACCACCAGATGCACCACTCTTGGATCCCAACAGAGGCAACTCATCATCGGAATCATGACTTCACCAATTCTCATCCCCTGAGCCACTGCCGCAACTACTTGTTCCTCTTTGACAAATCCAACTTCCACTCCTTCCAAGCCCTTCAAAAACTTCATGGAAGCCACATCCTTCAGCTGCTTGCCCAGGAGCACCAGTACTGCCCTGGCTGTTACTGCCAGCCCCCGGAAGCTCATCATGACTGCAAATTCCGAGATAGACTTCTTGAGCAATGGTGCCACCACCAGCCCCATTACACCATCAGCCAGGTCCCCCTTGCATGTCACCGACGATCCCTCAGCTGCCCCCTTGGTTTGATCAGCAGTCCCATCTCCTTTTTTTTTCAGATTGCCAGTCCCACTGTTATCAGCAGTCATGCCACTCCCCCCAGCCCCTCTCTTCACCCCTATGCCTGGCCCAGCTCCTCCACTCCCACTCAGCTTCCCCTTCGGTCCTCCAACCTTCTGCCATCCATCTCCATCTCCTCCTGCTCCACTCCTCACTGCCGCCACGAAGCTCACCAGTCCCTTGCCACTCCCCTCTCCTTCCTCTCCTTGCCTGCCATCAGCTCCCCTTCCACCAGTCGCCTTCCCGAAAGATCCCATCCCAAGCCCATACCCTTCTTTTCCTTGCTACCACCTGAACGCCACACCAGAGTCAGACCCAGTACACCAACCAGGAGGTTGAATTGCTGCCATATTGATAGTCGTTTTCTTCAATAAACTGCTCGAAGTTTGTGCAAAAGATTTGTGTAATGTGAGTGGTAGTGGAAGAAGGTCAACCCCCAAGAAATGCTTCTTTGGGAAACACCAAGTTGAATATCTGGGGTATGTTGTCTCAGCTTAAGGTACACATGCTGACCTGCTCAAGGTGGAGAAAGTCAAGAACTACCTGGTTTCTATCTCAGCAAAGGAGACCCTATCCTTTCTCATGTTAGCATCCTATTACCAAAGATTCATCCCAAGATTTTCAGACAAGGCAGCACCACTCTGAGACATCTCCAAGAAGGACCAACCATTCTACTGGAAAGAAGATCAGCAAAAGTCATTTGATCTACTCAAGAAGGCTCTTACTGAAACCCCTGTTCTGGTGCAGCCAAATTTTGACAAGCCATTCATTTTGGCAACCAATACCTCTGCTCTTGGACTTGGATCAATTCTCTTCCAGCAAGATGACCAAAAGAAAGAACATGTTATTGAATATACTAGCAAGGCCATAAATGAGACTCAGGCAAATTATGGTACCACTAAACTAGAATGCCTTGCAGTAGTATGGGCAGTGGACAACTTCAGACACTATCTCTTAGGAAAGAGATTTGCTCTTATCACAGACCATCAAGCCCTTCAATGGTTGTTCAAGAAACCAGAGCCCTCAGGAATCTTTGCCAGATAGATCATGTCTCTGCAAGAATACCAGTTCACCATTGTCTACAAGAAGGATATCAAGAACTCCAATGTGGACACCTTATCAAGAATCCCACAAACTCAAGAAGGAAAGGAGCCCCCATAAGAGAAGGCTACTTCCTGCTCACCCAAATGAACCAAGAATTGCACCTCACCCTCATCTGGAGCCTGCAACATAGGAGCTTCAAGAAAGGAATCCAGCTGGCTCATAAGCTGTTTATCCAGAGAAACTTCAAGAATTTCAAGAAGGTGATGGTGAACTTTGAAGAGTAGAAGGAGATTGATACACCCAAGTTCCAAGAGAAGATGAGATGCTAAAGATACTTACAGCCAACCATGACCAGAATGCACACCAAGGAGTTGGAGCTACCATTGCCAGAATCAAAAAAAAGATACTAGTGGCCCAAGATGAGGATACAAATTTCCACTCATATTCAACAATGTGATACTTGCCAGAGTTACTGACAAAAGCCAACTGACAAAGCACTATTAATACCAATCCCAGCTCCTGCCAGAGTCTTCCAGAGACTTGGAATTGATATTATTGGACCCCTATCAGTAACTTGCCAAGGAAGATACGATATTCTCACCATTGAAGACCATCTGATGAAATGGCCAGAAGTCTTTACCATTAAGACTGCTAATACTCGGACAATTATTGGAATCCTGTATGACGAAATTTTCAGCAGCCATGGTGTCCTCCAGGAAATCATCACAGACCAAGGCCAAGAATTTGTCAACAAAGCAATAAAGACCTTTGCAAGCAACTTCAAGATCAAGCTGCAGCAAACAACAGCTTACCACCCACAGGCAAATGGACTCACTGAGCAAATGAACCAGACCATCAATCAAGGTCTCAGTAGGACTCAAGATCAACTGAACTGAGATATCTACCTTCTAGCAATCCTGTTCAGTATCCACACCTCAAAGGCCACTGCCACCCAACAGACCCCCTTTTACCTAGTGTATGGTTGAGAAGCACAAGATCCTGCTGAACCAGTCCAACTGAATTTGATGAAATGAGTCACTGAGGAGATTGCCCATTTATATAAAGTATGCCAGCAAGTATGAGGATTTATAATACAAGCACAAGAATGGCAAAAGAAGTACTATGACTGCAAAGCTGACTTGGACCCTCTGCTCATTAGACAACAAGTCTTGGTTTACCAAACTATCATAGAAGGAAACTGGAGTGCTAAGCTTGAACTGAAATAGAAAGGACCCTATCTTATACACTGAGTGTTCATGAACCACACCTATCAACTCAAGACCCTGGATGGAGTTATTCTCAAGACCAAGATATACTGCAACTGCATCAGGCTCTACTATCTGAGGGAGACAAAACACATTAACCAATCTCTGTATTGACTTCATTGAATTGTTGATAATATATGGCAATAACCAATATCTTAAGCATCAGAAGTTTACTTTGGAACCCCAGAACCAGCAGAACATCTAGTGAACTGAAGCATACCAAAATAAAGCTACTAGCTGGGTTCAAACCCCTCCCAGATGGTTAGTCCAGTAATAGGACCTCTGCCCTATATTAGGATGACCAGTTCCCACCAATGTGCCAACAACCCATTCTTTGGAGAAATCAAGATACCACCATCTCTGTGTAACTCACAGCTGAGGATAGCTCTAGTTTTGCAAGGAGCAGATATGACAATGCCTTTGAACCTGGTGACATCAGAACCTGAAGACTGCTGTTACTTTGCAAGCCACCGGCTACAAGACATGACTCATCCATGACTCATCTTGATCATAAGATGATCTTCATCAGAAACTCATAATGACTCATAATGACTCATAATAACTTCAGTGGTATACTACTGAAAATCAGGTGACCCTACCCCTGAACCAAAGAAGAAGACCTTCAAGAATATAAAAAGGAGTATCAAGAAGAGGTACAATAGCATCCACAACCAAGAAGACTTACTACAAAATACCTGCCATCATCTGCCAAACAGCAAGGTCAAGGAGCCACCCTGGGCCATCTGTTCAAGAAAAGATGTTCAATGATATCAGAAGGGCCATGAGACTGTACACTAGAAGGATCCCCAGTCTGAACCTCTACACAAGGGACCCCTACCACTATACTCTGAACTGCCATGAAATGGAAACAAGAATATTAATGGCCACCCAATGCCTTCTCATATAGTAGGAGTATGAGATGGGACACCACCTCTGCCAAGAATTCCTAGAGGCCAGCTATCAAGAAATTGCAGATGCCACATACATGGACAGTATGACAAGCCAGATGATGTGAATACCTCATAATTAGCCAGATGATGTGAACAAACCAGATGACATGAATACTTAGTATAGCATAGTAACCAGCACAGCAACCATTGCTGCAGAAAACTGTATAAATAACCAGATAGCTAAAATAGGGAAAATCTCTGACAGTGGCTGTCACCCTGACAGCAGCTGTCACCCTGACAGTGGCTGTCACCCCAAAACACACCATAAATAGCAATCTATAGTTAGCCAGATAGCAACCAGGTAGCAACCACAAATGTATAAAATACCCCAGAGACAAGAGTGAATAAACCTCAGTCCGAAATTGCAAACACATTTCCACTCCGGTTCACTTTCTGATACAAAGAGAAGAGTCCGAAATTGAAACCAGAAGGAAAAGACAAGTCTGCCTACAACACTTTGAGGGATATGCCTGCCAAAAGCCACTTGATCCTAAAGATTGGATTGCAACACTTAGGAGAAACACCCACTCTAGAGCCTCTTCTAGGAGATTGTGAGCTTGGTACCTCATTTCCACTCTGGTCCACTTTCCAATACAAAGAAGTTTTTGGTTTGCTTGCCAGACAAGCCAGAAGTCCACCAGTTTAAGTCCGCCAGTTAAAGGAAATCAAAGCCAGTCCCGACACACCTTCGCAGTAATTCAGTTTGCACAAACGAAGCAGTCCTGACACAACTTTGCCATCCAAGAGATCTGCCACTTAAGGAATAAGCCACCATTTTCAAGTCAATTTTCAAGAAGTCCATCAGTTTAAGTCTGCCACTCAAAGCCAGTCATCCGACGTAACTTTGAAGCCTGAAGAAGTCCACATCATTCAACATTAAGTCCGCCGATCCACCACATTCCGCCGATCTGCATCATTCTACCTTTTATCCACCGATCAACTGCATTCCACCAATCCGCCTTGTTCTGCCCGCACGGTCCTAGTAATCCGCTGCTAAAGGAAAAAGCCGCATCAACCGTCCGCCTCGACCGTCTGCATCGTTCGTCTATATCATTCGCCCGCACTTATTCAAGTGCATCGTCCACATTAGCTGTCTGCCAGAAAAAGAATCCGATTGACAAAAGATCACCATCACGCATCCAGAGATCCTGCACCCTTAAAGAAAACTGATCGTCAGGTTCCCAGAGAGCCCGCTTATAAGAAAATCCACCAAATTAGCTGCACACTGATCATCGGGTCACACAAATTAGTTCACCGCCCTAGAAGGAAACCCATTCATATGTGCAACCCAAGAACGCTGCCAAATTAGGAAATCGCACACAGAAGTCTCCAGCTATTGAATATTATACCACTAGACACCAGTACCAGCACCAATACAGGAACCTATACATATTATCTGAACATTTTGTTGCCTTTTGACAAAGTAACTGAGGGCTCAAGCCAATCTACAGAGCCGCCCAACCTTGTAATTTGCCTCTATTGAGTTAGGCATGTTACATTTGGAGGCTCAACTGGGAAAGATTTCAAACCAGCAATCTACATGACTTTTCAGCTCACAGAACCCAACCTTCAACCTGGAGACCAGCACCACTGCAACCTTTGGTACAGCACCAATTTCAGCTACCACAGGAGAAGAAATTCCAGCTCTACAAAGTGTGTGGACAGGAAGAGTAATAATTACCTCTAGAATTGGATACCACTCAACATCAGAAGGATCTGACATTGCAGAAGCCAGCACTGTACAAAATCCTCCTCCAGTACCACCAGTAGATACACCAACCAGAGATTTTGATGAGCTCACACCAGACAAAGTAGACAACACCAATCAAGACTTTGACAATCTCATCCAAGACCTCAACAATCACCTTGAAAGATTCCCCCCAAGAGTCTTTCTAGATTTACCCAGACCAGTAACCCCAATCCCAAGAACCCAACCCACAAGACTCCCCACAGTAGTACCAAGAAGAGCACCATCTCTCTGATCCCTTGCATCTTCAAGTTCATATCCATCAATAGCCAACATCTCAGAATCAGAGCCAGAAACCGAATCAGAATCAGAGAACAGTGACAATGAAATGGGAACAACACTATCCACATTTGCAGGATATCCAGAGGAGGATCCAAGAGAATTCATAGATGCAATCAAAGGAATAGCAGCCCTGAGAGATTTGTCATCCCAAAGATGAATCAATGTCTTCAAGGCACAACTGAGAGAACCTGCCAAAGGTATCTTCACCAGAACTGCAAATGATGTCAATACAGACCTAGGAGATGTCATGGAGAATGCAAGATCAGAAGAAGAACAATATGAGACAATGTAACACTGGATCATTGAAAAGTATGCTGGAAACAAAACTCACCACAAAGCCCAAGAATCCATCATGGGAATGAAGATGAACCTCAGAGAATCCCCAAGAGCATTCTTCACCAGAATTCAGAAGAGAATGCATGCTGCTGGATTCAATGCTGCTAATCAAGACATCATTGGTCCAATGACCTTTATGAATGGAATCCCACCCAACATTGCTCAACATGTCCGAACTCTGGGCATCAGGAAGCCTGAAGAGCAAGTAGATGCAGCCCAAGGTTACTTTGATGTCAAACAAGGAACCACCTGAACTGACAATAAAAAAGAAGACAAGGAGGACCTCTTGGTCAAGGCTCTGCAAGGAATCCTTCTAGGAGAACCAAAAGGAGAAAAGCCAGCAAAAGAATGGAAGAAGGACAAGAATGAGATTCAAGACCTCAATTCGAAAGTAGATAGACTGGTTAGCCAGATTGAAAGACTCACCACATGCAAAAATCGGAACTACTAGCCAAGGTATCCTCCTCAAGAAAATTGGAACTACCAGCCAAGATACCCCCCACATGAAAATCAGGATTATCAGAGGAACTACCCATCCTCTGATAGTCGAAACTATTCTTCAAGAGACAGAGCAGAGATCCAATACTACAAGTGTGGACAGCAAGGACACTATACTCCTGCATGCAACAACCAAGGCAGCTCAAGGAACTCAGAACCACCAAACCAAAAGGATACCCACAACAAAAGGACAGAAGCTCACTCAGTAGAAGACTATGAGCAGGTGACAGTGAAGAATACAGTGACCTAGACTTGTACCCAACCAAGGCTGAATACGAAGAAACAATCTATCCAGCAGAAAAGAGAAAGAGAGCAGTAGGCCGCCCCTGAGCATTTAAGAAGCCACCAAAAAGAACCAGCAGAAGAATCATTCGAAATGAAGATGAAGAAGAACAGATTGATACACCCCCCCAGTCTCCTTCGCCCTTCATTCCTGGAGCTACTATCAATGGAGAAGATCCCCTACTAGAATCTGCTGATGAAGATATGGGAGAAGAACCAGAATCGGAAACCAAGACACCAAAGTCCAAGAAGAAATACATCCCAAAGACCATGCCCTGGGACATCTACAATGAAGCCTGGAAGAAGATCCAAGAAGCCAAGATGGAAGTCCCACTCTTGCAGTTCCTTCAACTGACACCCACCAGAGTAAGGAACAAGCTTCTGTGAACTACCAGATCTTACACAGGAAGAGTTCCCATCCCTCAAGAAGAACCAGCAACCCCAGCAGTACAAGCTGCAGAAAGACATGTCATCACCTACCTGTTTGGAGAAATCAGAGGCCAGAAGGCAAAAATCCTCATTGACACTGGAGCAGCTGTATGCATCATTGCCAAGAAATTCCTGGACAGCATTCAATGGCCCATTGATGGACCATCCAGCCTCACCATCATAGTAGCTGATAGAGCCCAAACTCAACCCCTGGGAGAAGTCTGAAACATCACCATCACTCTGGGACACATTTAGTTTGCCATCTCCAAGGCAGTTGTAACTGAAGCTATCACCTATGACATAATCCTTGGCACCAATTAGATGAAAGAGATGAATGCAGATGTCAACATTGGTTAATAAGTACTCAAATTCAACTACAGAGGAAAGAAGTACAGAGTCAAAGTCACTAGCTTCAAATCATCAAAGAAGAAGAAGAAGGTGACCATTCAAGAAGAATATGCCAGCAGTGAAGAATCCACTACTGAGGAGGAAGAAGAGGAGGACTCAAAAGATGACAATGACCCCAGGCTGAGGCCCCAAATCAACATAGTAGAAGATAGACCAGAAGATAATGTGTGGGCACAAAATACTATCCCATCACAATTGAAGCCATTGCTAGAGAAGCCAGAGGATGTATCAAATGTCTCCAAAGGCAGAAATGTGAAGAACACTCATCCAGACATGTGGGAATTCGAAAGAGTCCTGGTACTACATGTCCTGACTGCAGAAGAAGAAAGAAGAGATGCCTTCACAATACCCAGCTGAAATGCCATGCACAAGTAATGCCTAATTCCGAAATTGAAGAAGCTGAAATTCAAGCAATTTAGGAACAGCCTCCAGAAGAAGAAGATGACAGCATTTCTGAAAATGAAGAGCTCTCCACAGTTGTTTCATGGGATGATCCGAATTAGGAACCTCAAGAAGGAGAAGACAACACTCCCTGGAGTGAAGAAGAAGCAGGGCCCAGCTCACAGCCAGTCATCCCAAGACTCGAAACTCACCAAGAAAGAGCCTTCCAAATAGGCAGATGCCCTCATCAAGTCGTTTTCCACTCACCAAGAGACTACTGCTATCAATGCCATATATTGGACCAGCAAGCCATGCAGCCTATTGAAAAGGAATCTCCAAAAATCATTGCAGAAGGAACCTCATTCCAAGAATCCACCACCTCACTTATGAAAAGAAGACATGGAGTCAGATTCTACACCCAGACAGAAGTGAAACCCCTCTCTACCCTCCCTCCAAAGTATGATGTGAATGGATGCAGATTTCTGAAGCTAAGAGAAATCAAATAAAAAAAGAAGTACTTCCAAGCCATGGGATATTGTCACCATGGAAAGCACCTAAGATGCTGGCCTTGTCAACACGAAAATATCCATCTCAGCAAGGATGTATTGTACATATACTCAAGAGAGGAGATGACCGAGCCCAAATTCAAAAGGAGAAAAAAAAGAAGCCTGCAAGAAAGGTCCTCAAGATATATGATCTAGGAGAAGATATCCTGGCTCTTATTCACCATGCAACTTACCAAGAATGGATAGATGATGCTATCAATTTCATGGAAGCCCTGGACCCCACTGGAAAAAGAGGAATCAATTATCTTCGAGAGCCCTCTACTGGAGCAAGATGGCTACACTTAGACATCAGAGGTTGGAGATCCAATGCCACAGAAGCCTCAGCCCATGGACAGCCTACACTTGGCAAGAACATTGCACAGTTCACCCTGCTCCATCCCAATGCAATTCCACCGAAAAGGGCACACCAAGAAGATGTTGGCTATGATCTCAGCAGTCTTTATGACACCACTATGGGCCATGAAAGTACAAAGTTCATCAGAACTGGTATTGCCATGCAACCACCAAAAGGAACTTACATCCAGCTGACCTCAAGGTCTGGACTAGTCCTTGAAGGACTTTCCACTGAAGAAGGAACCATTGACCAAGGATACATAGGCGAAATCAAGGTCATCTTAAGAAATGGAAGTGGTGAATGGATTTGAATCAACAAAGAAGACAAAATTACACAGACAGTCTTCCTCAAATACAAGACTCCTCAGCTGCAGAAGTACCTAAGCTTACTCAAGGAACCAGACAAACCAAAGGATTTGGAAGCTCAGATAAGAAGGAAGTACATCTCCTTCAGGTTAGCCAATTCAAAGCAGATGCCCCTCAGCAAGTTTTCCGCCGGCCAGTAAAGTTTCACAAGAACCTCGCCCTTGAGCCAGGAGAGCAAACCACCATTGAGATCTTTGCACCACCAGACCCCAGGAATCTTTTCTTCGAACCCAATGAAGAAATCTGAAATCTGTACATAGAAGGGTATACTTTCCCTGACAAAATGAATCCAGTACACTCTTGAGCAATCAACACAAGCTGGTACAACATCATTCTGCCAAAACGAACCATCATTGGACACCTTGTGCCATATCTCAACCGAACACACAGAGAAGTTTATGAATTAAACTTACAGGGAAATGGCAAAAGGTCACAGAAGAAAGGAAAGGCCCCTCTGTGACCCAGGAGAAAGTGAAGCCTTCTACAAACATTGGAGAATAATTGACCCCTAAGCAATAAAAACAATTGACCAAACTCCTTCATAAATATCAGGACATCTTCACCACAGACTATGGCAATCTGCCATACAACCCATCATATGACTATAGTATAAATATAGGAAATGCAACACCCATATGACAGAAACCATACAGGATACCTCACCACTTAAAGACATTCGAGAGAGAACACATACAGGAACTCTTAGACAATAGAGTCATCCGACCCTCTACCAGCCCTTGGGCCAGCCCTATACTTATAGTACCAAAGAAAGGAGGATGGAAACTTGTTGTAGACTTCAGGAAACTCAACACAGTAACCGAAAAAGATGCATACCCCTTGCCCTGAATTGATGACCTTCTGGACCAGCTACAAAACACAAGATACTTCAGCAGTATGGATCTATTTGCAGGATTCCATGAGATACCAATGGACCCCGAAGACATTCAGAAGACAGCTTTCCTTGCCCTAGGAGAATTGTTTGAATACCTCTAAATGCCTTTTGGACTCTGCAATGCACCCCCAACCTTCCAGCGAATGATGAACTCAGTATATGCCCCTCTCATCCACTACTGCCTGATTGTTTATGTGGATGATTCCAATATCTACTCAGCAAATTTTGAAGACCACCTGTGAGCCCTTGAAGAGTTTTTTAAATTCACCTGACAAAACCACCTGAGACTCAACTCAAAGAAGTGCTACTTTGGCAAACAGAAGCTTGAATTCCTTGGATTTGTAGTATCTAAAAATGGAACACATGCAGACCCCAAGAAGATCAAAAAAGTCAACAACTTCTCTGTCCCCAAGATCCCAAAGGAAGCTCTATCCTTCCTGATGCTTGCATCTTACTACAGAAGATTTATCAAGAGATTTGCCGAAATCTCTGCCCCAATCCAAACCTTCCTGAAGAAAGAAGTACCATTCCAAAGGAAAGAACCACAAGAAGAAGCCTTCTGAAAACTACAACACTGCCTGACCTCAGCACCAATCCTAGTTCAGCCAGATCTACAGAAACCTTTCAGAGCTATCCTTGCATAAGAAGGACCTGACAAACAGTGCCATGTGATAGCTTATGCAAGCAGAGCCACCAACAAACAGCAGATCAACTATGAGAGCACCAAATTTGAATGCCTTGCAGTCATATGGGCAGTCACTCTGTTCAAACATTACCTCATTGGAAGAAAGTTCACCCTGACCACAGACCATGCAGCTCTCAAATGGTTTCTGTACTGAAAAGACCCCACTGGAATCCTTGCCTAATGGATCCTTATTCTTTGAGATTATAAAATCAACATCATCCACAAAGTGGGAAGGACTCATAACAATGTTGATATTCTCTCCTGTATGACCCAATGAACCAAAGGAAGGGTGTACCTCAGAAATGCACCCTCAAAGAAGTTCTCATGACCATCAAGGAGCAAGAAGATCTCATCCGACAAGAACACCAGAAAGCCCACCAAGGACAAACAAATACAGAAAACAAGATTTGAAAGGATTATCAACATTGGCCCCACCTCAGAACACAAGTCTGAGACATCATCCAGAAGTGTGACACCTGCCAGAAGTATCAAGGAAAGAAGAACTATCAAGCCCCTCTGCAACCAATTCCCCCACCCACTCACATCTTCCAAAGATGGGGAGTCAATGTAATTGGACCCCTGCCAGTAACACCAAAACAAAACAGATACATCCTAGTATTTGTTGAACACCTGACCAAATGGCCTGAAGCATACCCCATGGAGATTGCAGATGCCCTGACCATTGTTGGACACCTGTATGACCTCACCCACTGATATGGACCCCCTGAAGAACTCATCTCTGAGCAAGGAACTAAATTTGTAAATAATATAATCTCAAGTTATGCATTAATTCATGGGATCCTCCTGAAAAGGACTACTTCTTACCACCCTCAAACCAATGAGATGACTGAAAGAATGAACCAGACCATCAAGAAAGAACTTGCTAAGGTCAATCCTACCAATTGAGATCTCTGCTTTCCTGAAATTCTGTAGGAAATCCAAAACACCCCTGCTGCCTCAACAAACAAAAGCCCTTTGAAATGATGTTTGCAAAGAAGACCAGAACTGCTGACCATGAGAACCTCAGAAAGCTTCTTGAAAAAGGAGATCAGATACAAAAAGATGCCTGAAACCAGATTATCAAGGCCCAGGAAAGATAAAATAAGCATTATGACCAAAAACAGAAGGATCAGAAGATCAAGATTGGAGATCAAGTCCTAGTTTGGAGAAGCATGATTGAAACAAACTTTGCCACCAAACTGGAGCTGAAATGGGAAGGACTATACCTTGTATACAACATCAGAGGAACCAGCATCTATATAAGAAGCATGGATGGATATGTCTTGGGAACCCCAGTTCACATCAATCACCTGAAGATATACCTGCACAAACCATAATCCAGAGGATAGATCAGTGCCTCCAGACTCTCATCCTCAGCTCCTTTCAAGCCCTACCAATCCCCCTGCCCCAGTTCTGCCAACTTGAAGGAACTCCAATACAATTGATCCAGAAACATCAAGAGAATCTAACCATTGCCCAGAGATTGCTTCAGATCCACTATCTGCAGGCCTTCTACAATATCAGACAATTGTTGACAGACCAACCTTACATCAGGAGCCCAGCAGGAATCACTCTCAGAGAAGTAAGAACTGCCAAATGAATCTACACCCTGTACAAACGAAATGATGGAGCCCTGGTGCAGTCTCATCTCAGCCTCAATGATATTCACCAGATGAATGAAACAACCTTTCAGAGTATCCTTCAACAACTTGAAATCCTATTCACTAAAGAATAAGAAGAAGAACCAGAACTTGAATGGAGTGACCCAGATACAGAAGGAGATGATGGTATGGGCATAGATGCTGAAGATGCTTATGGTTATTGGAATGATGACTAAAGGACAGTCTGGGACAGACCATCCTTTAGTGGGGGCTGATGTGATAAGCCAGATGATATGAACACCTCATAATTAGCCAGATGACACAAACAAACCAGATGACATGAACACTTAGCATAGCATAGTAACCAGCACAGCAACTATTGCTGTGGAAAACTGTATAAATAACCAGATAGCTAAAATAGGGAAAATCCCTGACAGTGGCTGTCACCCTGACAGCAGCTGTCACCCTGACAGTGGCTGTCACCCCAAAACACACCATAAATAGCAATCTATAGTTAGCCAGATAGCAACCAGGTAGCAACCACAAATGTATAAAATACTCCAGAGACAAGAGTGAATAAACCTCAGTCTGAAATTGCAAACACATTTCCACTCTGGTTCACTTTCCAATACAAAGAGAAGAGTCTGAAATTGAAACCAGAAGGAAAAGACAAGTCTGCCTACAACACTTTGAGGGATATGCCTGCCAAAAGCCACTTGATCCTAAAGATTGGATTGCAACACTTAGGAGAAACACCCACTCTAGAGCCTCTTCTAGGAGATTGTGAGCTTGGTACCT
>RQIL01029332.1:0-18306 GCA_003951145.1 Jimgerdemannia lactiflua | reverse complement strand
TTAATAAAATTACAGAAAAATTCAATAAGACTAATGGGATCATATAAGAAATCAATAAGACTAATAAGATATAAAATACTAATAAGACTAATGATGATAAATCTAAGTTAAGTATAGTCAATAGTAATTAAAACTCACCTTTCTCTACTACTACTCATGTTATACAAATTCTAGTATACTTTTTGATATACTTCTATACCATTTATTGTAAAAAGTAAATAATAATATAGTGACTATATAATGTACTGATGGGTATACTAAATCTAGAGATAGTAGAGTATTTAATTGGTAGTATAGAAAGGAGGAGATTGGAATGAGACTAGGTTTCTTTAGACTAATTAGTGGAGAAGGGTCTGGTGAAGGATAGGGAACTAGTAGGAAGGAGGGTCAATAAACTTTGCTGCTATAGTAAAGAATAGTGGAATAGCTAAAGGTGATAATAATTAAAAGATAGTTGAAAAGAAGAAGGAGAAGGATGGAGGTACTGGAGGAGTATAGTCTGCTGGAAGAGAGAAGAAGAAGGATGAGGGTGCTGGAGAAGTACAGTCTGCTAAAGGAGAGAAAAGAGTTGGAGGAGAAGTGACTGATAGTGAGACTATAATTATTAATAAAAATATGATAGAGAATCTGGTAAAAAAAATCAGATGTGATTACTGATAGATATAGAGAGTCTCCTCAGAGCTTGGAAATAGTATATAAAGGAGATCTGTCAGATAATATAATAGAGCTGGTGGTTGCACTATTATTCAAAAAGTTGATTTTGAAATTTGTAGTCATATTGAACTTCTGAAAGTTAGTAGTGATGGCTAGAATAGTTCTGAAGATATTCAGAAAGTAGTTGGAAAATATAGCATAAATGAAGTTTTTGATAAGGCTGAAAGAGGTAGAAATTGGATTTGTTAAAAAGAAGTATCTGGTAGATATACTAACTAAAGAAGTAATGGTGGGTGAGATTGTAGTACTAATAATAAAGTGTCTGAGATGAGACTTTAGAGTAGTATATCTGGCAGTTAAAGGGGTCTCTATAGTATCAATAGATGAGATAAGGAGTCAAATTGGAGCAATGATATAGGAATATAACAATGTGGTGGATATTGGATTCCAAATATAGAAGAGAATGATATTTAGAATAAGTGATGTGGAGATAAGACTGTGGGTGACTGGAAAAGAGATAATAGAGAAGACTGGAGATTAATCTAGAGTATTGAAGTGAGATCCTTTCAAGTATAAAATATTAAGAATAAAGGAGATAGAAGAGGATGAGGTCATTACTACCTCTCTTTGGTAATATTCATATTACACTAATTTTCTACATATTTTTGATACACTTTTTCAATATTTATTGAAGAAAACACTTAAGGTAATACATAGTAACAATACAAGGGTCTGATAGCAAGTCTGGTATAGAAGATAGTAGAGTATTCCAATAGTAGTATGGAAAAAAAGAGATAGATATGAGATTAGGATTCTTTAGACTATTAATAAAAGAAGAAACTGGGAGAGGATAAGGAATGAGCAAGAAGGCAATGAGTAGTAGAGCAATGAGCTTTGAGACTGTAGTCAAGAATGAGAAAAAAGAGGAAGAAACTGAAGACTGGAAGATGGTTGGGAAAGACTAGAAGTATAGAGAGTGAGGCTGTCTGGTGAAGGAAAGGGGGGGGCTGAAGATAGTATGATTAGTGTAGAGGCTGGGACTACTGATGGCAGCATGATGGCCAATCTGGAAAAAAATCCAGATATGATTGCTAATTGATATAAAGAGAACTCTAGGAGACTAGGAATAATATATAAGAGCAATCTGTCAGATGGTATAATGGGACTAGTAGTGGCCCCATTACTCAAGAAGTTGATCTTGAAGTTTATAGTTATAGTGAATTTTCAGAAACTAGTAGTGATAGTGAGGATAGTGCTGGAACTACTTAGTAAGTAGCTGGAGGAGATAGTATCTGTGAAATTTCTAAAGAAACTAGAGGGAGTAGAAATTGGATTTATTGAGAAGGAGTACTTAGTGATAACTGTGGCCAAAGGAGTAAAGTGAGAGAGATTGCCATACTAATGACAAGGTATTTGTAATGAGACCTTCAGATGGTACACTTGGTCATTAAGAGAGTCTCTATGGTATCAATTACAGAGATAAAAGACTGCATTGGGATAGTGATGAGGAAATATTGTGATGTTGTAGATATTGGATTTCAGATGTGAGAGAGAACTACTTTCTGAATGAGTGATGTAGAGGTAGTACTCCCAAATGAATTTGAACCCTATTTTTTGAAATATAATAACTTAATAAATATATGTCCAAATTTAATGATCTTCAGCTTATTAGATTCCTTTATATAAGGGAAATCTAATAAGCAAAAGATCATTAAATTCAGATGTATATTTGTCAAGTTATTAAATTTTGAAAAATAGGATTTGAATTGGACCTTGAATTGAATTAGTCTTCGATTTTATTTGAATAGAATCAAATTGGACCTTTGATTCAATTGAATAGAATTAAGTTTGAGTTAAATTCAATTCAATTTGATTCATTGGGAGCACTATGTAGAGATAAGGCTGAGAGTGGCTAGAAAGGAGGTGACTGGAAAGATGGGAGATTGGTCTCAAGTGCTAAAGTGAAACTCTTTTGAATACAAGATATCAAGAGTCAAAGAGATTGAAGAGAATGAGAAAGATCTATTGACAGTACTTTGGAAGATAGATGGGGCTGTGGAGCAATAGTTGAAGACTTGGAAGACCTATGAAGATGTAACTGTAGTGGTAGAGATGAAGAGTATGAAGGTCTGGATTGATAAGAAGGTCTGGGAGAAGAGATAGGAGAGAAGACAACAACAGAAACTACTAGTGAGCTTTAAGAATGAGTTGAGAGATATAGAGAGTAGTAGGCCACTAGCTGAAGAGGGGCTGTAGAATGGAATAGGGGATTTTTATCAGTCAGAACATACTCTATACTGGGTGAAAATCATTGGAGAGAATGATCTAAGATTCTTTATTAATCTGGATGAGAACTGTGAGAAGGTAAAATATAAGAATATAATGTAGTTAAGGGGTCACTTGGAACTGGAGGATTGGACAATGTGGAGGATGTAGTTATGAAGAAGATACAGAATATATAGTTTGGGATACCAGATACTATTATTGGAGGATTATAGTCATCAGGGTGACTGAGAAGGAGTTGGTGGATATCTCTGAAAAGAAGTGGGCAGAGACTGTAAGTATAGAGATAGATGCTGCCAAGTGGCAGGAGCAGAGGGCCACTATACCTACTGGATGTCAATTTGGAGAGAGGATATGATTAAATATCTTCTTAAATAACTTAAAGAAGAGAAGCTAGAGAAGTAGATTTCTGTATTCTAGAGGAAGAGGTATAGCAGGGGCACTTGAAAGAGGAGGGGGTGCTGGGAAAGATGACTGCTAAATTCTTAGCAAAAATACTAGAAGTGGAGGACTATGAGGTAGATGAGGATTGAGAGACTAAGCTGACAATAGTAGTAGAGGAGGCAAGTCCAGTGCTAGTGGGAATGGAGAGGTACTGCAGCTTGGGAGGCTGTCTGTATGATTTAGTATAAGGACTTTAAGAAGAAAATGAATAAGACAGAACAGGAGGTCTTGGTTAAATTGGAGACTGGAGAGAGAGAGAGAGAGACTGTTGAAGTAAAGTATCAATTAGATATAACTAGGATGGAACAGAATCTGAAATTATGAGTAGATGAGAGGATTGCAAATACTTTATAGTATTTTCCTATAAATAGTACAATAAATATTTTATTACTAAATATTAATGAGTTGAGGGATACAATATAATATCAAAATATTTTTACTTAGCTAAGGGACTTGGAGGCTGATTTATTCTTATTACAGGATATTCAATATGAGGATACTTTGGACAAGCTGGACTAGACTTGAGAATGAGAAGGATTTGTAAAATGGTAGAGAAAATTGGGATCTTAATTCAAAAGGGAAAAGGAGACCTCTAGAATATTAGAAGATGGGGAGAGTAGTTAGCATAGAGAGTATGGAAGAGGCCTGGGTGGAGCTCTACAGTTGTTGGATTATGTTACTGTCTAATAGTCAGAAGTGCAAGAGTGGAGTGACTTGAGAAGTTACTGGACAGTGGAGCTTTACTAGAACTGGGGTTGATCTGCTAAGAGAGGACTTTAATATAATCTGAGATATTTCAGTATATTGATCAGATGAGAGGACCAGTATATCTGGCCACAGTGGGGGGCTGGAAAGATGAAAAGAGATAGAGTGACTGAGTGCATTAGGTGATGATAGAAGGATGAAATGGCAGGAGAAGAAGGTCTTTATACATTAGGTAGATGGGTTGAAAATATAAATTAATTAGGTACTTTCCACAGACTGCTGGAGAGTGGATGTCTGAAAGATGCTTAAAGTAGTCTGGTGCCCCTGGTCAGATTATTGAGGAATGCTTGGAAGTGGTAACTTTGGAGGGAGTAGTGATGGGCCTGATTATTGGCAGCTCAACTACTCTCTGTTAGAGGATAAGAGACTATAAGAGATATAGAGTAAGAACATTATCTCTCTAATCTGCAAATAGAGGAAGAAGGAGTCTTATATAGAGGTCCAGTGGTTGAAGTTAAAGAATATGACAAGAATATATTGGAGAGAAATAGAGAGACTGAAGGGCAGACTTTGATGATAAAGGGGAATATTGGCATCTAAATATCTAGAACAATTATTGATATAGTTCTCCAGTCTGTAGAAGAGGAATGAAAAGGATGACTGATATATAGAAAGAGTAAAGATAGATATAGTTGAACTTCAGGGGGTCTGGTG
Source organism: Jimgerdemannia lactiflua (assembly GCA_003951145.1). Lineage (NCBI taxonomy): Eukaryota > Fungi > Mucoromycota > Endogonomycetes > Endogonales > Endogonaceae > Jimgerdemannia > Jimgerdemannia lactiflua. The sequence continues at coordinate 13,506 of RQIL01029332.1, read as the reverse complement.
TCAGAAAAAGAAAGACTATATCCAGAGTATAGTAGTGAGGCTATAGTGGCAGGAGCTAGAGAAGAGAAAGAGACCTACTATGTATCTCTCCAGGCTGCTGAGGGCAAAGAGAGTACAGTAGCAATAAGAAGGAGTTATTGGAGAGAACAGTGCTATGGTATCTGGGATTCAATAGATCTTAAGCTCATTAAAGAAATAATAGAGGTCACTATAGAGTAAGGAAGAGGGAGGAGAGGATGGTGAGAGCATTTTGGCTTTTCTGGGAAATTGGTGTCCCCTACTAGTAGAGAGTAACTTAAGGTAGCTAGTCAGAGAGGAGGAAATCTTATATGTTCCCTCTGCTATAAAGAGTGGTACTACTCTTGAAGAGGATGAGCTGTCTTGAAGCTTCTGGAAGAAAATGACAAAGATTAAAAGAGTACTTCAGGAAATAAGAGAGATATATGATATGGTCACTAGCTCTAGTGAGTAGCTGAGGAGTCAGGAGCTGAGATTGGTAGTGCTGCTATATAAGGATAAGAGGAGGTAAGAGAATTAAAAGAACTGGAGGCCAATTATACTTCTGGATATAAATAGGAAATTAGTGATGAAGATACTAATAGCAAGATTGTAGTTAGTAGTACAGTAAGTTTTGAGTGAGGAGCAGAAAGGATTTGTCAAAAGAAGGCTGATTCAAGATGGCATGATATAGGTGCATAATGTTATTGAAGGACTGGAGTAGATGGCTGTCTGGTCTTCCTGGACTAGAAAAAGACATATAATAGGATATAAGGAATCCCTGGATGTCTGGGAAACTTAATAGTTCACCTTCTTGAGAGGAGCAAGGCAGCAGTTATATTGAATGGCTATAAGGATATATTGTTTATACTAGAGCAAGGGGTGCTCCAAGGGGACCCACTGTTACTAATTCTATATATACTATTCCTAGAATCATTGCTGGATAGAATATGGTTGCGGATTGGGAGACTGATAATTCTGAGGGTGAATTAAAAGGTGGGGGTATTTGCTGATGATATGGTAGTTGGATGGGATTCCTTTACTGATATGGGGGAACTCAAGAAAGCTATAGAGTAGTATGGGCACTACTCTGGACAGAAGTTGAACTAGTACAAGTATGAGATAATAAAGCTAGAAAATGGCATAGTTGGAGATAATATTATTAGAACTATTATTCCCTCAGGAAAGGCAGTTTAGTATCTAGAGATATTTCTCTCAGTATATAGATCTATATTGTCTAAGATCTGATAGAAGGCCAGGATAGTAGTATGGGGAAATTCTCTGTGAAATTGAAGAGGGAGATATATTTCTCTAGTAGGAAGAATTATAATATTGAACATTTACTAGATGCTGAAGCTTTGATATCCAATATACCATCTGGATTTTCCAGCATGAGTGGTGAAGAGATTGTAGAAGATAGTAAAGAATTAGATCTGGGTAGATCAGTGGAGCCAGATTAGATGGAAGGTGTTATCACTACTAGTAAATAGAGGTAAATTGGGCCTGGTGGACTTCTTGAAGAGACTGTACTGCCTCCAAGCTTAGTAACTGAAAAGGCCTGTAGAGTTGAAAGAGGATGGCTGGGTCTCTCTAATGCAAGAGGTGTGAAGGGCACACTATACTCAGGAGTACTTCTGAGGACTTACTGGCAGTTATTGGAGTGGGGGGGGCATTAGTGATTGTAGTTAATACTCTCAAAATAAATATTTGAATCAATTCAAAGTAGATATATTGTAGTAGGCCACAGAAATCATACCATTCAAAATTGCTACTTAATCATATACTATATCAAGTACACTAAGCAACCAAGACTGCTTTACTGTGCCAACTTATATAAATAACCAGATATACCAAAAGAGGATATTTACCCATACAGGACCTGTACACTGTACAGTACCTATACACTGTACAGCATCTGAACACTTGTACCAGAACAGAAATACCTGATATAAATAGCACTCTATAATTAGTCAGATAATAACTAGGTAGCAATCACAATATATAAAATATCTCAGAGACAAGAGTGAATAAACCTCAGTTCCGAAATTAAATCCAAAGCAAATGACAAGTCTGTGTACAATACTTTGAGGGATACACCTGCCCAGAGCCACTTAGTCCAAGAAGGATTGCAATACTTAGAAGAAATGCCCACTCTAGAGCCTCTTCTAGGAGATTGTGAGCTTGGTTCTTCATTTCTACTCTGGTCCACTTTTCGATATAAAGAAGTTTGTCATTTTCTCAGTTTTGCCACCAAGTTCAAGAGAAGAACTCCACTGCCCTTTTTGGTTCACTTGCCAGATAAGCCTGAAGAAATCTGCCAGTTTAAGTCCGCTGATCTGCCATATATACTGCCAATCCATCTCATTTAAGTCCGCATTCAAGTCTATATTTAAGTCTGCTACTTAAGGAATAAGCTGCCATTCATCTGATCTGCTGTGCTTTGCAGAATCCACCTTATTCCATCCATATCATTCAAGGACCACACCTGAGAAAGCTACCACATTTAGTCTGCTTGCTCAATTAAGGAAACCCAATTGCTGGTCTCCCTAATTAGCACACAAGTTCACTATCATGCCAGTAGCCAGAACCTGTACTCTTAAGAAAACAGATCATCAGTTCTCAGAGAGCCCACTTTTTAAGAAAACCTGCCAAATTTGTCATACACAAGATTTCCCATATCACACGAAATTGCCTATAACTCAAGAACACTGCCAAATTAGGAAATTGCACACAGAAAGTCTCCAGCTATTGAATATTATACCACTAGACACCAACCCAACACAGGAGGAACCTATACATATTATCTGAACATTTTGTTGCTTTTTGACAAAGTAACTGGGGGCTTAAGCCAATCTACAATAGCCACCCAACCTTGTAATTTACCTCTATTGAGCCAGGCATGTTACATTTGGGGGCTCAACTGGGAATATTCTCAAAAGAATTATTATGACTTTCCAGCTCACAGAACCCAACCTTCAACCTGGAGACCAGCACTATAGCAACCTTTGATACAGCACCAATTTTAGCTACTATAGGAGAAGAAATCCCAGCTCTACAAAGTGTTTGGACAAGAAGAGACATAATAATCTCTAGAATTGGATACCACTCAGCATCAGAAGGATCTGACATTATAGAAGCCAGTACTATATGAAATCCTCCAACAGTACTACTAGCAGATACACCAATCAGAGATTTTGATAAGCTCACATCTGATGAAGTAGAAAACACCAATCAGGATTTTGACAACCTCATCCAAGACCTCAACAATTATCTTGAAAAATTCCCTCCAAGAGTCTTTCTTAATTTACCCAGACCAGTAACTCCAATCCCAAGAAACCAATCCACAAGGCTCCCCAGAATAGTACCAAGAAGAGCACTATCTCTCAGATTTTTAGTACCTTCAAGCTCATACCCATCAACAGCCAACAACTCAGAATCAGAGCCAGAAATCAAAACATAATCAGAAGACAGTGAAGACGAAATAGGCACAACTTTACCCACATTTGCAGTATACCCAAAGGAGGATCCAAGAGAATTCATAGATGCAATTGAAGGAATAGCAGCCCTGAGAGATTTGTCAACCCAAAGATGAATCAATGTCTTCAAGGCACAGCTGAGAGAACCAGCCAAAGGCATCTTCACCAGAACCACAAATAATATCAACACAGACCTAGGAAATGTCATGGAGAATGCAAGATTAGAAGAAGAATAATATGAGGCCATACAATAGTGGATTATCGAAAAGTATGCAGGAAATGAAACCTGCCACAAAGCTTAAGAATCCATCATGGGAATGAAGATGAACCTTGGAGAATCTCCAAGAGCATTCTTTACCAGAATTCAGAAGAGAATGTATGCTGCCAGATTCAATACTACCAACCAAGACATCATCAGTCTAATGATCTTTATAAATGGAATCCCACCCAACATTGCTCAACATGTCTGAACCCTGGGCATTAGGAAGCCTGAAGAACAAGTAGATGCAGCCCAAGGATACTTTGATGTCAAACAAGGAACTACCTGGACTGACAATTGAAAAGAAGACAAGGAGGACCTCTTGGTCAAGGCACTACAAGAAATCGTCTAAGGAGAATCAAAAGGAGAGAAGCCCACCAAAGAATGGAAGAAGGACAAGAATGAGATTCAAGACCTCAATTCGAAAGTAGACAGACTGGTTGGGCAGATTGAAAGGCTCACTATATACAAAAATCGGAACTACCAATCAAGGAATCTTCCTCAAGAAAATCAGAACTACCAGCCAAGGTACCCTCCACCCGAAAATCAGAATTACCAGAGGAACTATCCATCCTCTGATAGTCGAAACTATCCTTCAAGAGATAGAGTAGAGATCTAATGCTACAAGTGTGGACAGCAAGGACACTATGCCCCTGAATACAACAACCAAGACAGCTCAAGGAACTCTAAACCACCAAACCAAAAGGATATCTACAACAAGAAGACAGAAGCTCATCCAGTAGAAGACTATGAGCAGAGTGATAGTGAGGAATACAGTGACCTGGACTTGTATCTAACCAAGGCTGAATATGAAATAGTCTACCAATTAGAAAAGAGGAAGAGAGCAGTAGATCACCCCCAAGCAGTAGGGAAGCCTCCCAAAAGAACAGCAGGAGAACCATTCAAGATGAAGATGAAGAGTGACAGGTTGATACACCTCCCCACTCTCCTTCACCCTTCATCCCTGGAGCTACTATCAATGAAAAAGACCCTCTACCAGAATCTGCTGATGAAGAGATGGGAGAAGAACCAGAATCTGAAACCAAGACTCCAAAGTTCAAGAAAAATATATCTCAAAGACCATGCCCTGGGACATCTACAATGAAGTCTGGAAGAAGATCCAAGAAGCCAAGATATAAGTCTCACTCTTGTAGTTCCTTCAACTGATGCCTGCTGGAGTAAGGAACAAATTGCTGTGAACCACCAGATCCTATATAGGAAGAGTTCCCATCCCTCAAGAAGAACCAACAACTCCAGCAGTGCAAGCTGCAGAAAGACATGTCAGCACCTATCTGTTGGAGAAATTGGAGGCCAAAAGGCGAAAATTCTCATTAACACTGGAGCAGCTGTATGTATCATTGTCAAGAAATTCCTGGACAGTATTCAATGGCTCATTGATGGACCCTCTAGCCTCAGCATCATAGTAGCAGATGGAGCCCAAACTCAACCCCTGGGAGAGGTCCGAAACATCACCATTACTCTTGGACACATTCAGTTTGCCATCCCTAAGGCAGTTGTGACTGAAGCTGTCACTTATGACATGATCCTTGGTACAAATTGGATGAAGGAGATGAATGCAGATGTCAATATTGGTCAACAAGTACTCAAATTCGACTATAGAGGAAAGAAGTACCAAGTCAAAGTCACCAGCTTTGAGCCATCAAAGAAGAAGAAGAAGGTAATCATTCAAGAAGAATATGCCAGCAGCAAGGAATCTACTATAGAAGAAGAAGAAGAGGAGGATTCCGAAGATGACAATGATTCCAGACTGAGGCTCCAAATCAACATGGTAGAAGACAGACCAGAAGACAATGTATGAGTACAAGATACTATCCCCATCACAATCAGAGCCATTGCTGGAGAAGCTAGAGGATGCACCAAATGCCTCCAAAGATAGAAATGTGAGGAATACTCATCCAGACATGTGGGAATTTGGAAGAGTCCTGGTACTATATGCCCTGAATGCAGGAGAAAGAAGAAGAAATGTCTTCACAACACCCAGCTGAAAAGCTATGCACAAGTTATACCTAATCCTGAAATTGAAGCAGCAGAAGTACAAGCAATTTGGGACCAACTATTAGAGAAAGAAGATGATGGCATTTCTGAAAATGAAGAGCTCCCTGCAATTGTTACATGGGATGATCCGAATTGGGCACCACAAGAAGGAGAAGATGACAACACCCCCTGGAGTGAAGAAGAAGCTGGACCCAGCTCTCTGCCAGTCATCCCAAGGCCTGAAACCCATCAAGAAAGAGCCTTCCAAATAGGCAGATGCTCCCATCAAGTCGTTTTCCACTCACCAAGAGACTACTGCTATCAATGCCATATATTAGATGAGTAAGCCAGAAAGCCTATTAAAAAGGAGTCTCCGAAAATTATTACAGAAGGAACCTCATTCCAAGAATCCACCACCTCACTTATAAAAAGAAGACATGGAGTTGGATTTTACACCCAAACAGAATTGAAACCCCTCTCTACCCTCCCATCAAAGTATGATGTAAATGAATGCAGATTTCTGAAGCTAGGAGAAATCCAAGAAAGAAAGAAGCACTTCCAAGCTATGGGATATTGCCATCATGGAAAGCACCCAAGATGCTGGCCTTACCAATATGAAAAGATCCATCTCAGCAAGGATGTGATTGTACACACACTCAAGAGAGGAGATGACCAAGCTCAGATTTGAAAAGAGAAGAAGAAGAAGTCTAAAAGGAAGGTCCTCAAGATATATGATCTAGGAGAAGATATCCTGGCTCTTATCCACTATACAACCCACCAAGGATGGATAGAAGATGCTATCAATTTCATGGAAGCCCTGGACCCCACTGGAAAAAGAGGAATCAATTATCTTTAAGACCCCTCTACTGGAGCAAGATGGCCATACCTAGACATCAGAGGTTGGAAATCTAATGCCACATGAGCCTCAGCCAATGGACAGTCTATACTTGACAAGAACATTACACAGTTTACCCTACTTCACCCCAATGCAATTCCACCAAAAAAGACACACCAAGAAGATGTTGGCTATGATCTCAGCAGTCTTTATGATACCACTATGGGCCCTAAAAGTACAAAGCTCATCAGAACCAGTATTGCTATACAACTGCCAAAAGGAACTTACATCCAGTTGACCTCAAGGTCTGGTCTAGCCCTTGAAGGACTCTCTACTGAAGGAGGAACCATTGACCCAGGATACATAGGCGAAATCAAGGTCATCTTAAGAAATGGAAGTGGTGAATGGATTTGAATTAACAAAGGAGACAAAATTACACAGGCAGTCTTCCTTGAATACAAGACTCCTTAGTTATAAGAAGTGCCCAAGCTCACTCAAGAAACTAGACAAACTAAAGGATTTGGAAGCTCAGATAAAAAGGAAGTACATCTCCTTCAGGTCAGCTAATTCAAAACAAATGCCCCTCAGCAAGTTATTCACCAGCCAGTAAAGCTTCACAAGAACCTCATCCTTGAGCCAGGAGAGCAAATCATTATCGAAATCTTTGCACCACCAGACCCCAGGAATCTTTTCTTTGAACCCAATGAAGAAATCTGAAATCTGTACATAGAAGAGTACACCTTCCCTGACAAAATGAATCCAGTATACTCCTGAGCAACCAACACAAGCTGGAAAACATCATCTTGCTAAAAAGAATCATCATTGGACACCTTGTGCCTTATCTCAACTGAACACACAGAGAAGTTTATGAATTAAACTTACAGAGAAATGGCAAAAGGTCACAGAAGAAAGAAAAGGCCCCTCTGTGACCCAGGAGAAAGTGAAGCCTTCTATAAATATTGGAGAAGAATTGACCCCTCAGCAATAACAACAATTGACCAAACTTGTAATATTTTAGTGTAGTTTATTTCTTTTTCTTTGTCTTTCTAGTACTTTCTATAACATTCCAGTACCTTCTGAATGATTAGAAATCATCTCTTGGCACTAAGCCACAGCTAGAACATTCTTGTCACTTCCATTCCAGTCTTAGCTAGTTACAGAACTTCATGGAATATTGTGGATCTTTATTTGTCATCATTGCCAAGAAACTTCTTCTTGGCATTTCCATTGATTACTCAGATCCTTCTGGATCCTTCTTTTATATCTTGTATAAATATTCTCTCTGTTCTCTCGAATAAAGCTCAGAATATTTTCTCTCTAAATCCACAAGTCTTCCTGAACTCTTAGTAACTCTTCGAGCTACTTTGAACCTCTAGAATTTAGTTGCTTCCTTATTTAAGAAACCAGAACCATTACACTTGGTAGCAGCAGTTAAGTTACACCTTGCCTAAATAAGAAACCTCTCAAGAACTAGTCAAACACCATGTCCATGGACCCCAATGCCAATGCCTGGGACAACAACACCTACAGCACTCCTTATGGCAACTATGTCCCACAGAATGCTCCTCACATTCAGCAAGAAAAAGAGGACGAAATCCCTACTCAGTCATCTGAGACTCTAGAAAGCCTGCTGCACACCACACAGGCCCAAATTTCCCAACTTCAAGAATGTCTAGACAAGAAGAAGAGCAAAGCTCCTATATAGTCTACATCTATACCTATAATGGTATCTCTGACAGCAGTCACCATCAAGCCTCAGAAGCCTGATACCTTTGATGGCCAAAGAGAAGGACTGTCTACCAATGCTTGGCTTTTCCAATTGGAGCAGTATGGAGAACTGACCAATTTGGATGAAGCAGTACTAGTCCAATTTGCTGCCACACTCTTCCGAGGAAATGCTGCAATCTGGTAGTGAAATTATGTCCAGAATACAAGATTCTCTGGCTGAATCAAGACCTGGGGTGAATTCTCAGATGCCATTCAAGGCCAATTCAAGCCTGTCAATAGCACCAAGATCACACGAGACCACCTAGTGAATGTCAAACAACTCAAGTCTGTGCAAGCATATAATGCACAATTCCTGTCAATTCTTTTGGAGCTACCTCATGTTACTGAAGATGAGAAGGTTGACAAGTACATCTGAGGTCTCAAAGGACAAACCCAAGTTCATGTTGAACTAGAAGAACCCAAAGACCTAGACACTGTAATGAAAATTACTGATAGATTTGATGTCATTATCTATGGCAACCACTTCAAGCAGAAGAGACCGCCATTCAACAACAACCCCAGAAGGGAGGAAACCAAAGTCAGAACTGTTGGACCTGCCCTCATGGACCTAGATACCATCGACAAGAACAAGAAGAACAAGCTTACACCTGAGGAAAAGGAGCATATCAAGAAGACTGAAGTCTGCTTCTTTTGCTGACAGCCTGGCTACATTGCTACAAAATGTCCCAAGAAGACTACCAAACCCAAGAGGATCCTGGTTCTGTCCAAAGATACTCAAGGTCATCAAGTCAAACAAGAAGTTGTACTCAATTTCATGTGAGTCAATCCCAAGGCCCAGATTCCTCAAGCACAGTCAGAAAGAGCCATTGGTTTAGACCTTCAATCTGTTCAACAAGTCACTATTCCTGTCCATGAAAGAAGGCTCATTCCAACGGGCCTTGCAGTTGAAATACCCAAGAAACATTATGCAAGAATTGCACCAAGATCTGGCCTCAGTGTCAAGCACTCACTGGATGTTGGCGCTGGAGTCATTGACCCTGACTTCTGAGGAGAAATGCAAGTTCTACTAGTCAACCACAAGGACCAACTTTATACTGTCAATGAAGGCAACAGAATTGCACAGCTCATCCTGGAGCAAGCCACCCTGCCTGTCATCAAGGAAGTCACTAAGTTGTCATCAACTAAGTGAGATCAGAAAGGCTTTGGCAGCACTGATCAAGTTGCTAGCATAGCCAAGAACCAAGCCAACTCAATGCTCATCTTCAAAGGTCTAGTCAAAGGTCAAGGACTAGATGTCCTCATAGACAGCAGAGCTGTTGAAAACTTCATCAACAAAAACCTCATCAACAAGCTCAAGATTCTCACCAAGCCAGCTGGTAAGAATAGTGGAGTTGTCACTGCAGATGGCACCACTCTTCCAATTGACTCAATTGCTGCTAAACTTCCCCTGAAGATTCAGAAGTATTGGGAATGTCTAGATTTTGAAGTGGCACCCCTAGGAGATTATGACCTGATCTTAGGCAAACTCTGGCTTACACAACACAATCCACACATTGATTGGACCAAGAATGAAGTTACCCTGATTCAAGACAGAGTCAACATTACCATCAAGCCAGACAAGACTCAGACAAGAACCCCAATTGCCACCCTTTCAGCAATTCAGTTCAAGAAGGCCCTCAAGAAAGCTATCTGTGCCTTTGTTGCACTGATCCGACCCAAGAAGGAAGACAAGAAGCTATCAATCAGTGAAAGTGTCAAGCTACTGCTGAACAAGTACAAGGATGTCTTCCCAGACAAGCTACCTGGCCTACCACCTTCAAGAGACCATGATCACGAAATCAAGCTGGTATCAGATGCGGCCATTCCTAAGAAAAAGATGTACTGCATGTCACCACTTGAAATTGAAGCAGTCAAGAAGGAACTCAATGAACTCATTAAGTGAGGAGCCATTCAGCCAAGCAAGTCACCCTTTGGCTCCCCAGTCCTGTTTGTCAAGAAGAAGGATGATACCCTGCAAATGTGCATAGACTACCATGCACTCAACAAGATTACTGTCAAGAATCATTACCCACTGCCTCTCATTGATCAAATCTTTGATGCTCTCAAGAATGCCAAGTACTTCACCAAGATTGACCTGATCTCTGGGTATCACCAAATTCGAATCAAGCCAGAAGACATACCCAAGACTGCCTTCAAGACACCATTTGGTCTCTATGAATTTCTAGTCATGGCCTTTGGTCTCACCAATGCACCAGCATCCTTTCAAGACCTTATGCAGACTGTCTTCAAGGATCAGCTCTATATCTTTGTACTTGTGTACATTGATGACATCCTGATCTTCAGTGGTACTGAAGAAGAACATCTCAAACACCTCAAACAAGTCCTCAAGATCCTCCACAAACACAAGCTTTATGCAAAGCTCAAGAAGTGTGAGTTCTTCAAAGATCAAGTTGAATACCTTGGACACATTGTATCAGCCAAAGGAATTCAAGTAGACCCAAGGAAAATACAAGCCATTGAACAGTGGCCTGTACCAGCAAGTCTCACCAAACTTAGGTCCTTCCTTGGTCTGGCTGGATACTACTACTGATTTGTCAAGAACTTCTCTGGCATAGCAGAATCTTGACAACCCTCCTGTAAAAGCAACCCAACTCTGACCTCTATGTTCCCTACATCTGGGACACCTTCTGTCAACAAGCCTTTCAAGAACTCAAGAACTGCCTGACCCATGCACCTGTCCTTAGAAATATGGATCTGAACTTGAAGTTTACTGTCACTACTGATACATCCAACTTCGCAATTAGTGCAGTCATCTCGCAAGATGATGGTCAAGGACACCGACTCATTGCCTTTGAGTCAAGGAAATTGTCCCCTGCAGAACAAAAGCTAGCCACTCATGAAAAGGAACTCCTGGCAATCATTCATGCCCTCAAGACCTGGTGACACTACCTAGAAGGAGTTGAGTTCAACATGATCACAGATCACAGATCCCTTCAGTACATCAACACCCAACCAACTCTTTCCCGTCAACAAGCCAAGTGGAGTCAGTTACTTCAGACCTTCACTCCGAACATCATCTACAAGCCTGGCAAAACTCTGGTTGTACCAGATGTGCTCTCAAGAAGGCCTGACCTTGCTGCCATTTTACAAGTCACTGTGGCACCTGAATTTCTTAACCAAATCAAGACCGCATATGAACAAGACTCTCTGGTTCTACAAAAGGACACCAAGGAATTCAAAGACAAGTACACTCTCAAGGACAACCTTGTGTACTATCAAGACAAGGTCTACATTCCTGCCAACCCTGAACTATGGTACAAAATTCTTTATGAATATCATGACTCCCCACTAGCTGGTCACCTTGGAACTGAGAAGACCATCAAGAACATTCAATGAGACTATTACTGGCCCAACATGCTCAAGGAAATCAAGGTGTATATTCAAAGCTGTGACCTGTATCAAAGGAATAAGTCAAGCAACCACATGCCTGCTAGTCTTCTGCAACCATTACCAATTCTGACCAAGAAGTTTGAGCAAGTCACAATGGACTTCATTGTATAACTCCCATGAACTGCTATGATGCCATCGTTGTGTTTGTGGACCACCTGACCAAGAACACAATTGCTGAGCCAACCACAACCAATGCCACTGCCCCTGAAATTGCTAGAATCTTCTTCAAGTCTATCTTCTGCCAATATGGACTTCCCTGAGTAATTGTCAGTGACTGTGACCCCAAATTCACAAGTCACTTCTGACAAGTGCTCTTTAAGACTCTTGGAACCCAAATCGCTATATCCACTGCCTTTCACCCTCAAACCGATGGACAAACTGAGTGAATGAACAGAACACTTGAACAAATGCTCAGAAACTATGTGTCTTATGAGCAAGATGATTGAGACCACTACCTGACCTATGCCAAGTTTGCCTACAACAACGCAGTCCAATCATCTACTAGTCTTTCCCCTTTTCAGTTACTACATGGTCAAAACCCTGAGACCCCTACAAGTCTAGTCTCATTCCAGCAATCCAGTCACACACAAGTCCCCACCACTCAGAACCTTATCGACAAAATGGATTCCCTTCTCAAGATTGTGACCGCAAATCTGCTAAAGGCTCAACAACATCAAGCTAAGTATGCAGATAAGAAATGTCGTGATGTCAACTACATTATTGGAGATATGGTTCTACTCAAAGCTGACAACATCAAGGCCCAATCTCAAGTCAACTGCCAGTCAGCCAAATTTCAGCCCAAGTACCTTGGACTATTCGAGATCACTGAGCAAGTCTCTACCTACTCCTACCATCTCAGTCTATTGACAACCATATATATACATCCAGTATTCCATGTATCACAACTCAAGGCCTGGAACCAGTCACCCCCTTACCCTGGCCGAATTCCAATGCCCTCAGCACCAGTTATGATTGAAGACTACATCGAGTATGAAGTCGAGAAAATCTTAGACAAACGAGTCCAATACCATCACACAGAATACCTAGTCAAGTGGATGGGCTATCCTGAATATGATACTACCTAGGAACCTGCTGCCAATCTCAAGAACTCTCAAGATCTCATTCAAGAGTTTAAGCAAAAAGGAACTCATTGACTGCCCGTGAGGTTCTTTCCTTGAATAGTAGATGACCTACTGTACTGATCAGGTATATTATTCATTGGGGTACTCTAAGGGATATAGCATCAGCAACAAGACCCACAGAAGAACTCTGTAAACCCTGCAACTAATGAGGTTCAAACCAGTTCTCATCCGATCAAGATGATACTTTGGCCCTCGCCTTATACAAGGATGGCCAGTCCTTGCTGGTGAGCCGATATATTTTATTTGTCTTTTCTTTTGGTTTTATTTTCTTATGTTACCTTCCGAATTCAATGAGGACATTGATTCTTAAGGAGGAGGAGATGTAACATTTTAGCATAGTTTATTTCTTTTTCTTTGTCTTTCTAGTACTTTCCATAACCTTCCAGTACCTTCCGAATGATTAGAAATCATCTCTTGGAACTAAGCCACAGCTAGAACATTCTTGTCACTTCTGTTCCAGTCTTAGCTAGTCACAGAACTTCATGGAACATTGTGGATCTTTATTTGTCATCATTGCCAAGAAACTTCTTCTTGGCATTTCCATTGATTACTCAGATCCTTCCGGATCCTTCTTTCATATCTTGTATAAATATCCTCTCTGTTCTCTCGAATAAAGCTCAGAAT
>RQIL01029221.1:0-18318 GCA_003951145.1 Jimgerdemannia lactiflua | reverse complement strand
CACACTGGTAGCCTCTTCCCAACTCTATCCTAACCCACCCCCACCCACTCCTGTCCTCCTACCCCTTCCCTTACAAAAACCACCTCCCCACCCTCTACCCATAACCTTCCTTCACTTCTGTCACATATTGTCTCCACTAATCTCCGCCGGTGCCCTCCTTGTGAGCCCCACCCTTGCTGCCATCCCGACACTAGGGCAACTAGCAGACTCTCTCATCTCGCTAACCTTTCCTCCTTTGACATCTGCCTGCCCTCCTCAAACACCGCCTGCCAATGACCAGCAAGTCCTACCCATATTGCCAATGCCCATCCCAGTGTGAGCCACTCATCGCCAATCCCCCCCATCATTCGTTCCTTTAACACCCCCCAACGACCATTTCCTCGACTCCTGCTACCCCCACCCAACCTACTCTCAACTGCCACCCAAAACTCATCCAGCACCTCGCACTCTCCAAGCCAGTGCTCTGGGGTCTGCACCACCCCCCCCTCCTGCCCTACTCCCCGACATTCCTTGCACTCGAAGTCCCCCCCTGGGACAAGATGTCCCGACCTGAAGTTCAATATCACATTCTGCCTCAGCACCATCCACCACACCACCCAGAACTTGGGCGGCAACCACTTCTTTGTCTCTTTACCCCAGGTCCATAGTCTGCTCCAGTCCCACTCTTCTCCAATTCTCACTTGCTGCCACCCCTCTGGCCAAAGGTCCTGTCCTATACCCGGCTACTTCGGCTTCTACCCAGTTGGCTTCTTCAACTGTTAGGCAGGTGAGATTTCCAATGGTTACTCCTTGCAGATGTGCTATAGCCCAGAGAACATGGCGGAATATCTGGTGGGCACGGAGGGCTCTCTTGACAAGCCAGCTGGTAGTTAACAATTTGGTAACGAGGTCTTCCTGGTCATCTTCTTGAGTTTCATTGCGAAGGCGGTGTCCGATTTCATAGTCATGCCAGAGGGTCATCCGTTTGGCAGTGTCTTTGAGCTGTTGAGTCATTATATACCGGTAGTTGATGAAGTGCCCAAGATCCTCGGTATAGAAGTTCAGGTGTTCGGTGGTATTGGGGCACCAAATAGCCTTCTTGATAGCTTCAAAGACCAGGGTCTTTTGGCTGGGCAAAGGGGAAGAGCAGCGGGAGGTCTGATTGGAGCGGTGGGTGGGAGGCATTGTGGGGAGGTTCTTCGTTCTTTGGTGCTGATTCCGAGGCTGGGGCCGGGTCTTCTTTAAGTAGTGCACTTGTTCATTTTGGCTCGGATCATTCTTGCTCCTTTTGGGATGGTCACTTGATATAATAGGTTATTCACCTGATTGTCATGCCATGTGTCGTCTGATCTTAGCAGTCACTCGTACTCCGTATTCTGATATTGTCGATTGTGTACATCACATCTGCCCCTTGCAAAATTAGAGCCGTTCTCGGTGGTAAGTTACATAGAGATTGCGGTATCTTGATTTCTCCAAAGAACAGGTTGTCGGCGCATTGGCGGGGACTGGCCATCCTCGTATAGGGCAGAGGGCCTGTTACTGGACTAACTATCCGGGAGGGGTTCAAACCCAGCTAGTGGCTTCATTTCGGTGTTCTTCGGTCCACTAAATGTTCTGCTGGTTCCGGGGTCCCAAAGTAAACTTCCGATGCTTAAGGCACTCATTATTGCTGTATGTTGTTGACAATTCAAGGAAGTCAATACAGGGATTGGTCAATGTATTTTGTCTCCCTTGGATAGTAGAGCCGGATGCGGTTGCGGTGTATCTTGGTCTTGAGTAGAACTCCATCCATGGTCTTGAGTTGGTAGGTGTGATTTGTGAAGACTTGGTAAATGAGATATGGTCCTTCCCATTTTGGCTCAAGCTTGGCACTCCAGTTTCCTTCTATGATGGTGCGGTATACCAAGACTTGCTGTCTGATAAGCAGGGGGTCCAAATCGGCCTTGTGGTCATAGTACTTCTTTTGTCATTCTTGTGCCTTGGTGATAAATCCTTGAGCTTGCTGGCATACTTCATGTAACCGGGTGATCTCCTCTGTGACTCATCTTGATAAATCTGGCTGGACTGGTTCAGCGGGATCTTGAGCTTCTCGGCCATACACCAGATAGAAAGGGGTCTGTTGAGTAGCAGCTGCCTTGGAGGTACGGATGCTGAATAAAATTGCTGGCAGATAGATGTCCCAGTTTAGTTGATCTCTGGTTCTGCTGAGACCTCATTTGATGGTCTGATTCATTCGTTTTGTGAGTCCGTTTGCCTGAGGGTGATAAGCTGTTGTTTGTCGCAGCTTGATCTTGAAGTTACTTGCAAAGGTCTTCATTGCTTTGTTGACAAATTCACAGCCTTGATCTGAGATGATTTCCTTAGGAACACCGTGATGACTGAAGACTTCATCATACAGGATCCCAATGATTGTCTGGGCATCGGTGGTCTCAATGGCAAAGGCTTCTGGCCATTTCGTCAGGTAGTCTTCGATAGTGAGGATGTAGCGCCTTCCTCGGCTGGTTACTGGTAAGGGTCCAATAATGTCTATTCCTAGTCTTTGAAAGGCTCCAGCTGGTGCTGCAATTGGCATTAATGGTGCTCTGTCGGTTGGCTTCTGTCGGTATCTCTGGCAGGTGTCACATTGTTGAATGTGTATTGAAATTTGTTTCCTCATCTTGGGCCACCAGTATCACTTCTTGATTCTTGCAATAGTGGTGCCAATTCCTCGGTGTGCATTCTGGTCATGATTTGTTGTCAGGATCTTTGGTACTTTGTCTTCTCTCGGAACTCAGGTGTATCGATCTCCTTCCACTCTCCAAAGTTTGCTGTTGCCTTCTTGAAATTTCTTGAAGTTCCTTTGAATGAGCAGCTTGTGGGCAGGCTGAATTCCTTTCCTGAAGCTCTATGGTGCAGGCTCCAGATGAGGGCGAGGCATAGGTCTTGGTTCATTTGGGTGAGCGGGAAGCAGCCTTCTCTCATGGGGGCTCCTTCCCTTCTTGTTGAGTTCGGGGGATTCTTGACAGAGTATCAACATTGGAATTCTTGACACCTTTCTTGTAGACAATGGTAAACTGGTACTCCTGTAAGGACATGATCCATCTTGCAAAGATTCCTGAGGGCTCTGGTTTCTTGAACAACCATTGTAGGGCTTGGTGGTCTGTAATGAGGGCAAATCTCTTTCCTAAGAGGTAGTGGCGGAAGAGGTCTACTGCCCATACTACTGCTAGGCATTCCAACTTGGTGGCTCCGTAGTTTGCTTGTGATTCATTTGTGGCCTTGCTAGCATATTCGATAACATGCTCTCTCTTGTGGTCATCTTGCTAAGACAGGATTGATCCAAGTCTTAGGGCTGAGGCATCAGTTGCCAGGATGAAGGGTTTGTTGAAGTCTGGCCACACCAGAACAGGGGCTTCAGTGAGGGCCTTCTTGAGTAGTTTGAATGACTTTTGCTGGTCTTCCTTCCAGTAGAATGGCTGGTCCTTTTTGGAGATGTCTCGGAGAGGTGCTGCCTTGTCTGAGAATCTTGGAATAAATCGCCAATAGTAAGATGCTAGCATAAGGAAAGATAGGGTCTCCTTTGCTGAAGTGGGGGTCGGATAGTTCTTGACTTTCTCCACCTTGCGGGGGTCAGCATGTGTGCCTTGAGCTGAGACAACATATCCCAGATATTTGACTTGGTGTTTTCCAAAGAAGCACTTCCTGGCATTGAGTCTGAGTCCGGAACTTTGGATAGTGTTGAATACTTCACGGAGGTCTTGTAGGTGTTGCTCGAATGTCTTGGAGTAGATGATTACATCATCTATGTAGACTAGCACATTTCTTCCAATGAGGTCCCAGTAGACATGGTTCATCATTCGTTGGAATGAGACTGGTGCATTGCAGAGTCCAAATGGCATTTGAAGGTATTCATACTGTTCTCGTCTGGTGATAAAGGCTGTCTTGCAGATGTCTTCCTTGGCAATAGGGATTACTTGAAATCCTTGAAACTGGTCAGTGGTGGTCATGTACTTGGCTTTTCCAAGGGCATTGAGGAGGTCATTGATTCTTGGCAGTGGATAGGCATCTTCCATGGTGACTTTGTTGAGTTTTCTGAAGTCCATGACTAGTCTCCATCCTCCTTTCTTTGGTACTATGATTGCTGGTGAGGCCCTGGGACTTGATGAGGGTCTGATAACTCCGTTTCGTAGCATTTCATCTATGTGTTGTTGTTCAAATTCGATCAGGTGGTGTGGTGTTCTGTAGGGGCGTTGTCGGATTGGTTTCGCATCTCCAGTATGTATAGGGTGCTCTCTATATTGGTATGGTGGGAAGTTATTATATGTGGTGGTAAATATATCCTTGTACTCTTCTATCAACTCCTGTATCTGTTGTTGCTGGTCTTTGGTTAGAGTTGCCTCGATGTCGACGGCTTTGATTGCTGAGCTTGATGAGTCTTCCTCCCTGGTACTGTCAGTCTCACTGGAGAGGGCTTGCCGTTTCCCAAAAATTCGTAGACTTCTTCCTCATAGGTGTCTATCAGTGGCTCGAAATATCCCAGTATTGTTCCTTTGGGGATGGTGATCATCTCGAAGCCCATGTTTCTGATAGGAATGTGGATTGGTGACATCTGGTCATGAATTCATTCTTCGGCCAAGAGCAGGTGATACTTTTCTCGGAGCTCCATCAATGGTTCAAATATCAGATTGTCGGCTTCCATGGGGAGGTGCACATCAAGGCCTCATTGCTGATAAGGCTGCAGGATGATTTCTTCTCTTACTCGAATGGGGCGGCAGATGTGGGGCCTCATTTGTCTGAACTGAGCAACTCTTGCAATGTGGACTTCGATAGGTGGTGCCGGGTGGTCTCTGTTCGTGCTTCCGAAGCCTCCTTGTCCTCTCTTGGTGCTGTCCAGCTGCTTTACCTCTTGAATGGTGGGCTGCAAAATCTTGATGAAAAGGATCTGGCAGAGGGGCTTCAAAGGATTGAAGTAGTGGGAATACCTTCCATTGTTGCGAATAATAACCTTGATGGAGCCTCGGTAGTCCTGATCAATGACTCCTCCTTCAATGGTGATTCCTTTGGCTGCTAATGATGATCTGGATGCTAGTTGACCATAGAGTCCTGGCGGTATAGCAAGTGCAATTTGCAGATCAAATGTCCTGGTACTCCTTGGTCAGATTGTTGACTGGTAGGGGAGACATAGGTCATATCCAACTGATCCTTCTCTTTGCGCGAGAGGTGGCTGTGCCCAGGGTGAAAGCAATTTGACCTGGATGACCGGCTGTGTCTTGAGGAATGGCTCTCCGGCAGCTGCAATCATGGGTGAAAACTCCATTCATTCTGGCTGGAAGAAGGGCCAATGCGCTCCTGACTTCGGGTTTCTTGTATAGTTGAATCCAGTTCTTCCAAGAGAATCCAGGGCTTCCATGAGGGTGAAGGCAAGGTTGACTCCTTCTTTTCCTTGATGGGGGCAGCAATACCAGCGGATAATGGTGAGGACTTCCAAAGGCAGGTCCCAAATGGTGGTCTCATTCTTAGCTTTGCAGTCGCCTTCGTGGTTGATTTCTTTGCATTTTCGGCAGGCCCAATGGATTCGAGGTTCTTGTAGAGTGGGGTCCTTTCTCTTGACTCAACTTCTGTGGACATCTTCACTGAGGTGAACCCTTCGATGTTCGCACCAGTAGCATGTGAAGGTCTTTTCACAATTGCAATGTCCCTTCTTGACAAAATCTTCATTTCTTTCCTTGACTTCCTTGCTGGTGGGATACCTCTTCCGGTATTTGTCATAGGTGGGCAGGGTAACTTGAAGAGCTCAGGTGATGGTGTAGGTACTATTGCTATCTCTTTCGATGGTAAGAGTCTCCATGGGTTGGCGAGAGAGGACCTTTTGCTGCTCTTGATAGGTTTTCTTGAAGGTCTTTGGAGTTGGAGGCTGAGCTTGGCTATGGACGGGTACCTTCCTCAATTCATCCTTGTCATTGATTGTTGGCATTAGTACCTTCCTAAGATCCAGAGCTCAGCATGTATTGCAATTGTCTCTTGGTGAATAGAAGCGGTTGAAGTGCTCGCACATGCCTAGGTGGAAGGCTCGTGAAATCCGGTTTTCTACCAGTGGGAGCGGTGGTTGTGTGGATGGTCCTGCGAAGTCAAGTGCTGCTCTTTCATTGTTGGCTCTATCAATTGCTGCTGTTAGGCCTTCGACATCAATGACTCTGACAAAGGGTTCTTCTGGCTCACTGTCTTGGTCTCTAGGGGCATCGAAGTCACTTCCCATTTCTTGCAGGAAATTCACTTCACTTTCGTCTTCATCTTCGGTGGTGGTGGGTGTTTCGCCATGTCCTTGCCATTCGGTCTCAGAGACTTGACTTGCTTTCCTTAATGATGCTCTTGACTCGATGGGTACCTTGTGCTTCTGTCCATGGTTGGTGAAGACTAGGAGTTGCTTTCTGATGTCCACATTGGCTCCGACTCGGTGCATCCAGTCTGTTTCCAGAATCAGGTCATAGGAAGTAGCAGGGGTTACTACGGCTTGAGGTACATTGAGGCAGGCTTTCCCTACTTGAATGGGGATATCGCGTACAATTCCAAGAGGAGTAGATGCTGATCCATCTGCCATGATGACTCTTGCTTTGGTTCCTTCATCAATTCCCCAACCGATTCTCTCCAGCATTCTCTGAGTGATGATGCAAACTGCTGCTCCAGTGTCGATAAGAATTCGGGCATTTTCTCCATGCACCTTTCCATTCGCAAGTCTTGTAGATTGGTGTTCTTGTCGCCGATTTTCATGCACTGCATGGATAGTGCTGGGCTCTTGAGTATGTGGTCCTTGGACAGGGAGTCTCTTGGTATCCTCCTTGGCTTCTTTTAGGAATTTTTGCCTGACTTCTGGGGCATTCTTGAGGACTTGCTCGACAGTGAGACCTGCATTCTGTTGATGGATCTGGTCCCAAAGAGAGGCTGCTGCATGAGGTTTGCTGCTCCTTCGATGTCTGGGTCCTTGGGGGCGAGGTCTCTCATTGGTGGGCATCTCATCTGCTGAAGACTCTATGCTCATATGCTCATCTTCTTCGAGGTCTGGCAGAGAAGGGTCCTTGATACTCTCGATGGTCCAGCTTCAGGCTCTGAAGTATCCCTTCTGACTTGCTTGTCTTTTTCTGGAGGAGTGTCTGAGGAGGAGTGGCCATGTCTTGGGTGCTTGCCTGTCGTTACAGTTACCGGCAATGGTGGCGGAGTCCTTGGTGGTCTTCCTCGTCCTCTAGTCTGAGCAGGGGCGGCATCCCAAGTCACCTTGGATGGGAAGGCTTCGTAATACGGATAGGAGGTATCTTGACCATGAAACCAGGCTGCTTCTTCTTCCATTTCTCATGTTTCTTCATCCATCTGAATGAGGTTGACATTCCTGTCAATGGTCTGAGTAGCTCGCTTCCTTGGACAGTGCATCTGAATGTGGACTTGATTTCCACAGTAGAAACAGGTAGGGGCATAGGGACCTGGCAGGGCTGAGCCTACAGTTGCAGCTGAGGGTGCCTGAGAAGAATTCCTATTGTCTTGATGTTGGTAGTCTGGCCTGTTGTCGCGATGGTAATCTTGTTGTCTTCCACCTTAGTTCTTCAGCTGTGCTACCACAATGGCTAAGTCCTTCATCTGTTTGGTCAGCATGGTCATCGGGTCTTCTGGAGCTCTTGATGGCTGCTGCTGTTGCTGTTGACTGAATTGGACTTGGGTCGAGGGTGGGGGTCTGTTCTCATAGTTGGCCAACCGGGCCCTAAGGACTGCATTCTCCTGCTCTGCTGGGGTGGTTCCTCGAATTCTTGGAGGTTCAGCTCTGGCTGGCTCATGGTACTCTTGCTGGACTGGTCTGTAATCTGCTTCCCAACATCCTTGTGCTCCAGCAACTTGCTGCTCAATACTCCGATAACCCATCCTGATAACTTGCCTTCTGAGTTCCAAGTATAGGCCATTGAGGAAGGTTGTGGATGCCAATGCCAGTTGGACTGTAGGTTGGAGGTTTGCCTTGATCATTTGAGCTTGAAGCTGATGGTAGAAACTCTTTGGGGTTTCGTTGGGTGCTTGGGTCATGTAGGTCAAAGCCTCTTGTGCTTCTTATTGGTGCTCGAGACCATTGAACTGTGCATGGAGCCAGTCCTTGTGGATGACACATCTTTGAGGATAGTCTGCATTCTGAAGGTGATCGGTATGCTCTCGTCTATAGATATCTCCTCCTGCAACTTTGGCTTGGTTGAATCACTGTAGAGCTGGGCCTCTTAGGAGTGACTCTATGAGCCTGAGTTGTCTTTGGGCATCCCATTGCTTGGCGGCTGCTTGCACCTCGATTTCTCCGATGAACTCCTCAACATCTTCACTGTCTGCTCCATGAAACTTCTGAAGAAAACTCATGTCTGGCTTGTCTTCAATATCTTCATAGTCTGAGTCTGGTTCGGGGGTAGTATTCCTTGAGGATCCTGGTGGTGTTGGAGATCTAGCTCTTCTAATCAATACTGGGATATGGACCCTTGAAGCTCTTTGGGGAGAGGGAGATGGTAAAGAGGCCCGGTGTACAGGGAGTGCTGGCAGAGGGTGGTGTCTTGGTGGTGTAGGGGATCTGGCTCTTCTGATTGAGACTGGAGTATAGGTTCCCAAAGATGGTGTCCTCCTGATTGACTGGTAGTGGCTATCAAATGCTGCGGCTCTAAAAGAGGTGTTGTTCCTTATCTCTTGTGGATAGTAGCGGGGTGTGAGTGACCAAGGTTTGGAGGCTCGAGTAATTGAGGGTGCAAGGGGGCTGATATAACTGATGTTAAACTCGTCTGCCCCTTGCTGCTGTGAAGTAGTGAGGTCCTGTTCGCCTTGCTGGAAGTCTGGGTTGCTAGCTGGGTGATGGTAGAAATTAAACTCATCTCTTGAGTTGTGTGGATGGTAGTCTTCCTCTCCTTCGGATGTCTCGAAGTAGACTCGGTCTAGGGGAGTGGCTCGATTGATTGCTGTGGTGATGTAGTCACTCCGGTCAGAGTTCTTCCTATAGATTCGGGTCTGATACTCTTCTGGGAGGTCTTCTTCTAGGTCTTGAAGCTGAAGGGGTTCTGGTTCTCCTCTGAAGCGTCTCCTTTCCTTTGAGGTCAAACCATAGTCTGGGTCACTCTTGTTTTCTGATTCAGTTTTCTGGCTGCTACTTCTGAAGAGGGATCTGGCTGCTGTTCTGATGATGGTGTGGGCCTTCTTCTCTGCTGAGGAGGGTTGCTGGACTTGTTGCTTGCTGCTAGGTTCTCCTGGAGTCTCCAATGTAGATGGCTGCTGGGTTCTTGAGCCAAAAGGTCAAGTCTTTTAGAAAACTATTCTCAGTTGAGCCCCCAAAATGTGGCATGCATTTTGTATAAACTATATGCTTCAAGTATGGCTCAATGGTGCCACTTGAGGATGCGGGGTCTGTATATTGATATAGGTTCGCGGTAGATATGGGTGATGGTCATGTGATCAGCTTGTTCGATTTATCGATATAGGTCAGGTGCAGGTGGTTCGTGGCTCAATGGCTTAATGACGATGGCTCGGTTGTTTAGTGGATAATAATTGGATTCTCCTAGCGGTGATTACTGGGGTACGTAGGCTGAATATGCAGGTTGGTTATCATATCTTGAATAAGCGGAGGGTCCGTGACGGTCAGTTGTTTGGTTGATAATTCTCTTCGTGGCGCAGCGGGTAAAGAAAACGGAGGTCGACGGCTCGCTCATCCGTCTTGACTTGTTAACTTTGACAATGTTGGGTGAATGGCGACGGGTGACTGTGCTGGCTTTCCTAAGCTAAGTATCCTTGGGTTCCTAGGCTGGGTCTCATGTTCTTTATACTTGAATATACGGGACTCGAATCTTGAATGCAGGGTGAATGCACAGTCCGAATGACAGTTCGAATGGTGGTTGTTCCGAATGCGGGATCTCGGTGACGGGTTTGAATTAAACGGGGCGGTTTCCTTAACTCGGCGGTGGTCTTGAACTTGAATGCTCGTAGCGGTCGGTTTTCTTAACGGTTTTCCTGGCAGCTTTCCTTAGTGGCGGGTCTTGAACGGTTTTCCTGGCAAGAGTAATTCTTCAACTCAAACTTCCGAGTGATCGTTGCTCCAGATTGTTATCTTCTTCTTAGAATTATCTGGTCTCTTGGAGGCAGTGAGTGGTTTCTCTGTAAACTTTCTCTTTTACTTCAAACTTCAACTGACTGAGGTTTATTCACTCTAAGGATATGGATTATTTATACAAGTTTGCTAGCTATGAGGTTAACTATAGTGTGGCTAAGTTATGCATTGGCTTGCAGGCTGCGACGGGTGTCTGCTGGTTAAGAGTGCAGATGTAATGGTGAACGCAGATGCACCATTGGCTCGCACGATTTTCACACCTGACATACTAAATACGGATGCAACAAATGTTTGTACTGAATGCGGGATACTATGATGTATATATTTCCACCTGAGTGTGGGTGCGCCATTGGCTCACATGATTTTCACAGCTGATGGGTAGGATATGTTATTGACTTGCATGGTGCGACAGATGCTTGCTGGTTATGGATACAGATGTAATGCTGGAACACGGGTGCGCTATTGGCTCGCACGATTTTCACAGCCGACGGGTAGGATATGTTATTGACTCGCATGGTGCGACAGATGCTTGCTGGTTATGGATACAGATGTAACGCTGGAACATGGGTGCACTATTGGCTCGCACGATTTTCACAGCTGATGCCAAACATCATCCACTGGGGTGACTTCGTCATTCCGTTCTTCAAAAGGGAGAAGCACCGGCCAAGAGGTGAGGGGGTAGAACAGTGGCCAATCATCTTCAACTACATTCTTCAATCCTTGGACAGCTTGAATGCGGATAGAGGACTGATAAACTCTCTGTTGCTCTTCTTCTTCTTCTGAGGATTCGCTGGTTTCGGCATCAGAGGGGGCTGCTTCAAGGGTAGGGTATTGGAATTCTTGAACCTCTTCTTCGAAGATAGAGACTTCTTGAATAGTTTCCTTTTGATTGGGCTCATTTGGCTCCCAGATGATATGGTGCGAATTGAGGCTGATGGGGTGGTGAGTCCTTTGGGTAGCTCCAGCAGGTACTTCCATGGTAATGGGTAGTCCTTCAAATATTTCCATGAGGCTCATGAGGTGACCTTGATGGTTGTCTCAGAGGGGAGTGGTGTGGAAACCTGGCAGAGTGGGTTCGGTTTGTTGGCTTTCCATGGCGATGTGGTTACTATCAATGTAGTTGGGTACTTCGGCTTCTACCCAGTTGGCTTCTTCAACTATTAGGCGGGTGAGATTTCCAATGGTTACTCCTTGCAGATGTGCTATAGCCCATGGAACATGGCGGAATATCTGGTTGGCATAGAGGGCTCTCTTGACAAGCCGGCTGGTAGTTAACAATTTGGTAACAAGGTCTTCCTGGTCATCTTCTTGGGTTTCATTGCGAAGGTGGTGTCCGATTTCATAGTCATGCCAGAGGGTCATCCATTCAGTGGTGTCTTTGAGCTGTTGAGTCGTTATATACTGGTAGTTGATGAAGTGCCCAAGATTCTCGGTATAGAAGTTCAGGTGTTTGGTGGTATCGGGGTGCCAAATAGCCTTCTTGATAGCTTCAAAGACCAGGGTCTTTAGGCTGGGCAAAGGGGAAGAGCTGCGGGAGGTCTGATTTGAGTGGCGGGTGGGAGGCATTGTGGGGAGGTTCTTTATTCTTTGGTGCTGATTCCAAGGCTGGGGCCGGGTCTTCTTTAAGTAGTGCACTTGTTCATTTCGGCTTGGATCATTCTTGCTCCTTTTGGAATGGTCACTTGATATAATAGGTTATTCACCTGATTGTCATACAATGTGTCATCTGATCTTAGCAGTCACTCGTACTCCGTATTCTGATATTGTCGATTGTGTACATCACAGTATACTTATATATATCAATTGATGATATCATTCTACTATACCACAATTATATTGAGTTGTATATAGTGTAACATAGGGTGCGTGGACCTTGGTGAATTGGTCGGATTTTGTGTGGAGGGAGAAAGAGTATAATAAAGAACTGAACTGAGCTGACTTTATTCACTATAAAATACTGGGTTATTTATACAGATTTGTGCGCTAATTCTGCTACTAAATATATGGCTAAGTATCAAGTCTTTTCATGTGAAGTTCCCAGGTAGAATCTCATGTGAAATTCTATCTGAAATTCGTGAAAATAACAAGAGTTTCACTGATAATGTTTTAGATGCAGTGTCCGCAGTAAAGGTAATTTCTACACTATACTAAATCAGATTCAAGTACTACGATCAAATGTCTTCCCCTGATTCTTGTTTCTATTTCATACTATACGTCACAATAGAAATAATGGAAATTTAATACTCTTACTCAATAAGATATGTGCAAACTACAGAAATGTAAATAAAATAAAAATAAAACCAACTAATTGGGCAAACTAAATATAACTAATGAGGTGCTATCTAAATGATTAAAAAGGATCAAATTCTCTGCTTATAAGCTTAAAAATAGGTCATTGATATAGTAAAAAAGGAAATCCAGAACAATATTAATTAGATTACCACTATAGTGCCTAGTGCTTTCAACAAATTGAATCAAAGGTCCAATTCAATTTAATTCAAATTGAATTGAAGACTAATTTTATTTGAGGTCTGATTTAAATCCTATTTTTCAAAATTTAATAATTTGACAAATATATATCTGAATTCAATGATAATTAGTTTGTTAGATTCTTTTTATATAGGGGAATCTAATAAGCTAAAGATCATTGAATTTGGATATATATTTGTTAAGTTATTACATTTTGAAAAATAGGATTTGAATTGGACCCTTGATTCAATTTGAATTTAATTTGATTCAATTTAAATGACCCTCAATTCAATTTAATTTGAATTGATTCAATTTATTTAGGAGTACTAATAGTACCATAATATCTATTCTTTATATAGAACTTGAATTTTAATCTTGAAAGAGTATTTATATGTAAATCTGTCATTATTTGCTCTGTAGAGATATACTTTAAGCATATAGTCTCATTTTCTATATGTAATAGTGTTTCATATCAATATATTTGGTCTTTATATGATGTATAGAATTCTTTGCTAAAGTGATAGTAGATTGATTGTCCTATTATATAGATATAGATTTCTATTCCTGAGAAAATCTCAATTCTTTTAATAGCTTACAAAGTAAAATGACTTTCTTTATCACTATAGATAGTGCTTAGTACTCTATTTATATAAATAATATTATCACTGAAGATTGCTTATATATTTGCCACAAAATAGCTTTACTGAAGTAGAAAAAATATCTAATCAGACCTTCTATCATCCAGATTGCCAGCCCAATTAATATTATATATACTAAAGAGATTTATAGTACTCCCACTTACTTCTTTGTTATTATTACCATTATTGTTGCTATTGCTCAAATTGAGTATATAGTCAGAAGACATCCTCTCTCTGGTAACTTTCACATTACACAATTTCCCACACACACTTTCGATACAATTTTCATCATTTATTGGCGAAAACTCATAAGGCAATGGCGACCAAGCAGGGTACTGACAAGCGTACTGGTGTGGGAGGTGGGCCAGCCTTCAAGTGGCAGTATGGCAAGGGGGGGATGGGACTGGAATCAGGGTTCTTTGGACCATTGACAGGTGGAGGAGGAGGTGGAGGGCAGGAGTCAAGCAGGAAAGCTGGGAGTGGAGGAGCAGCAAGCTTTGTGGTGGCAGTCAAGAATGGAGGAGGAGATGATGGGGAGACTGGGGGGTGGAAGACTGTAGGGAAGGGGAAGGGGAAGTCTGGAAGTGCTGGAGGTGCGCTCTCTGGAGAAGGGAAGGTGGGAGCTGGGGTAGGTGTGCCTGGCGTAGGGGATGGACTGCTGATGGTGGGGTGATGGCTAATCTGGAAAAAAATCCAGATGTGACTGCTGATGGTGACAAGGGGAGCCAGGGGGGATCGGGGCCGGGGCGCAAGGGTGATCTCTCAGATGGTGTAATGGGTCTGGTGGTGGTACCATTACTCAAGAAGTCGATCTCGGAATTCACAGTCATGGTGAGCTTCGGGGCTTAGTGGTGATGGCAAAGATGGTGTTGGGGCTCCTGGGGAAGCAGCTGGTGGATGTGGCATTGGTGAAGTTCCTGAAAGGACTGGAGGGAGTTGAGGTGGGATTTGTTGAGGAGAAGCACCTGGTGGAGGCACTGGCAAAGAGGATCAGCATGGGCAAGGTAGTGGTGCTGATGTTGAGGTGCTTGCGCTGGGACCCGAGGGTGGTGCACCTGGTAGTCAAGGGGGTCCCTACAGTGTCAGTGGAGGAGACTAGGGGCAGGGTCGGCGAGGTGATAAAGGAGTATGGAGATGTGGTGGATATCAGCTTTCAGATGTGGGAGGGTACATTGTTCAGGACAGGTGATGTGGAGGTGAGACTGAGGCTGACTGGTAGGGAGGCAACGGGGAAGGCTGGTGACTGGCCGAGGGCCTTGAAGTGGGGCCCAGTCGAGTGCAAGGTGTCGAGGGTGAGAGAAACTGAGGAGGAGGAGGAGGACCTCCTGACAGCCTTGTGGGAGCTGGAAGGGGCTGTGGAGCAGCGGGTGAAGGCCTGGGTGACCTTTGAGGATGTGACTATGGTTGAGGAGATAAATGACAGGAAAGTGCAAGTAGATAGGAAGGTGTGGGAGAGGGAGCAGGGGAGGCAGGTGCAGAGGAATCTACTGGCGAGCCTTAAGGAGAAGACAGGAGCAGGGATGGTGCCTCCACCAGAGTTCACTGGT
This sequence comes from Jimgerdemannia lactiflua, assembly GCA_003951145.1. Lineage (NCBI taxonomy): Eukaryota > Fungi > Mucoromycota > Endogonomycetes > Endogonales > Endogonaceae > Jimgerdemannia > Jimgerdemannia lactiflua. The sequence continues at coordinate 3,604 of RQIL01029221.1, read as the reverse complement.
GGCCCTGGGGGGCTTGAGGCATCGCAGCATGCCCCTCAGCAAAAGAAGATTATCGGCGTGAATGATCTGGGGTTCTTCATTGACCTGGATGAGGAGGAGGGGGTCCAGCCAGAGACAGGAATGTCCCCAAATGGTGCCCTGGCATGAGAGATGGAAAGGGAGGATGTAGTGATGAGGGGGACACAGTGAGTGAGTTTTGGTGTCCCGGATGTCGCACTTGGAGGACTGGTGGTGGGGGTGGAGGAGGGGCACCCCAGAGAAACAGGGAGTAGTGTGGTTGAGATTGATGAGGAGCGCAAGGAATACAAGAGGCCCATGACTCCTAGTGTTGGGCATATTGGGGGAGCAGGATGGCTGTTGGCCACTCTTAATGACCTGGCGGCAGATGAACTCGCGGAGGTAGACTTTTGGGTCCTGGGAGGTGTGGAGTGGCAAGGAATTCTGGCAGGAGAAGGGGTGGTGGACAAACTGCTGATGGAGGTGATGGCGATCCTGCTGGTAGAGGAAGGGTATGAGGTGGATGCCAAGAGGGAGGCTGAGTTGAGGGAGGGGGCTGGGCGAGTAGTGGAAGACTGCTGGGTGTTGAAGGATGGAGCAGATCTCTGGAAGGCAGTTTGTGAGAATTACAGGGAAGAAGCAGAGGAGAAAGATAATGAGGATGCTCAGGGAGTTGCAGCGGCACTAGCAAGGAAGGAGATCGAAGAGGAGGAAGTCGAGGCAGAGCACCTCTTGGACTTGTCTAGGATGGATATCGAGCTGGAAGTTTGAGGTGACTAGAAGAGCGACTTATCAAAATATCATCTTTCCTATGAACAGTACAACCAACATTTTATCTTTGAATGTCAATGGGCTGAGGGGTGCAAAATGACATCGGAATATGTTTGAATGGCTATGTGGCTTAGAGGCGGACCTTTTTCTGCTACAGGACGTGTGATGCGAAGAGGAGGTTGATAGGGTTAATTGGATAAGGGAGTGGGGTGGGGTGGCTGAATGGTGTGGAAGTGTTGGAATTTTGATATGAAGGGGTAGAGGGGAATTGGTGGACATTGGGGGTGGGGGCGAGCGTATAGTCTGGGGGACATAGAGGAGGCCGGGGTGGGGCCCACTAGTAGTTGGATCATGCTACTGTCTGGCAGTTCGGGGTGAAAGGGTGGACTGGCTGGAGGGACTACTGGAGGAGGGGTCTTTGATAGAGGCAGGGGTGGACATCTTGGGAGGGGACTTCAATATGGTATGAGATACTGCGCTGGATAGGTCTGATGGGGGAGCTGGGGTGGTTAGTCACAGTGGGGGGCTGGGCAGGTGGGATGCGATTGAGAGATTGAGTGCGCTGGGTGACGTGGCGAGGACTAAGTGGGGAATGGACAAGGTCTTCACACACTGGGTAGATGGGCTTGGAACAAGGATAGACTAGATGCTCTCGGCTGACTGCTGGGGTGTCGATGCTTGGCAGGAACTTGGGGTGGTCTGGTGCCCCTGGTCAGATCATTGGGGGGTGATAGGGCAGGGGAAATTCGGGGGTAGTGGGGAGGGGCCTGGACATTGGCGGCTCAATTGTGCTCTTCTGACTGATGGAGATTTGTGGGAGAAATGGGAGGGGGAAGTGGTGGCTGGGTGGCTAGATGGAAGGAGGAGGGGGCTCCGGTGGGACTCCGGTGGGTGAAGCTGAAGAAGGCGGCAAAGATGTATTGGAGTGAGGCAGGGAAACAGAGGGGGAGGATTCAGAGGATGAAGGGGAAGTGGGCATCTCGCAGGATGGAGCAGCTTCTGTGACAGTGGTCAGAGCTGAAGGAGCATAGGGGAGAGGAGGAGGAGGAGGACTGGCAGGAGGCATGGGTGAGGATGGAGATTGAGGAGCTGAAGGGAGTCTGGAGGATGGAGAAGGAGAGCCGAGTACAGGGCATGGTGGCAAGGCTCAGGTGGCAGGGGCTGGAGGAAGGAGAGAGGCCAACCAAGTATCTCTCCCGGCTACTCAGGGCAAGGAGAGTGAGGCAAAGGTGGGAGGGGATCATTGGAAAGGACGGCGGCCTGGTGACAGGGGTCCAGGGGATCCTTGGGGAGCTTAAGAGTCGTTGGGGGAAGTTGTGGAGTGAGGAGGAGGGAGGAGAAGATGGTGAGGCCATTGTGGAATGCTTGGAGGACTGGTGTCCCCTGGAGGTAGAGGGGCTTGGGGAACTGTCGAGACCAGTGAGAGAGGAGGAGATTCTGCAGGTTCTGGCGACTACCAAGTCAGGGACAGCCCCCGGAGAGGATGGGCTGCCGTGGGACTTCTGGAAGAGAATTGTGAAGGTAGAGGAGGTGCAACAAGAAATGAGGGATATGTGTGATGAGGTGATTGAGTCGGGTTCCTGGCTGGGTGGCCAGAAGTTGGGGTTGGTGGTACTGCTGTACAATAATAAAGGGCAGAGGGAGGACTGGAAGAATTGGTGACCGATAATGCTCCTGGACATGGACAGAAAGTTGGTCACGAAGGTGCTGGTGGCAAGGCTACAAGTGGTGGTGCAACAAATCCTGGGGGAGGAGCAATGAGGCTTTGTGGGAGGATGGTTGATTAGAGATGGCACAGCTTGGGTGCATGGAGTGATTGAGGGGGTACGAGCACCGGGTTGGATGGCAGGTTGGTTTTCCTGTACCAGGAAAAAGCTTATGATAGGGTGTGGTGAGTCTGGTTGCAGAAGGTGCTAGAGAGAATTGGAATACCGGGGCTGCTGGGAGATACTATTGTTCGCCTTCTGGAGGAGAGTCAGGCAGCGATTATGGTGAATGGCCACAGAGGATTGGCCTTCCCTCTTGGGTGGGGGGTTCCCCAGGGAGACCCCCTGTCCCCCATTCTGTTTGCTCTGTCCTTGGAGCCTTTGCTGGATAGAGTCAGGAGGAGAGTCAAAGGGCTGACAGTACTGGGTGTGAACTGGAAAGTAGGGGGCTTTGCAGATGATATGGTGGTGGGCCTGGGCACCATTGCGGATGTCATGGAGCCTAAGGAGGCTGTGGGGTGGTATGAAGAGTGCTCGGGGCAGAAGCTGAACTGGCATAAGTGCGAAACAATGGTCTTGGGGAATGGGCTGGTGGGAGGTGACATCATTGGAACAATTGTCCCCCCTGGGGAGGCGGTGCAGTACCTGGGGATTTTTCTCTCCGTGTATGGGTCTGTGCTACCCAAGGTGTGGTGGAAAGCCAGGGTGGAGATGTGGGGAGGGGTACTGGGGAGCTGGGGAGGGCGACACATCTCTCTGGCTGGCAGGGTGAATGTTCTGAATGTCTACTGGATGCCAAAGCTGTGGTATTTGGTGTACCATCTGGACTTTCCAGCCTAGGTGGTCAAGAGGCTGCAGAAGCTGGCAAGAGAGTGGATTTGGGCTGGCTGCCGGAGTCAGATTAATTGGGAAGTTTTGGCGACACCAGTGGAGAGGGGAGGCCTGGGGCTGGTGGACTTTCCAAAGCAACTGCACTGCCTAAGGGCCTGGTGGTTGAAGAGAGCGGCTGTGCTGAAGGGGCGGGGTTGGGTCCCCTTGATGCAGAAGGTGTGGGAGGCGAGGTTTGCCCCCAGGGGGTCTTCTGGGGACCCTACAACATTGGTAGAGGGGGAGGGGGTAGAAGACTCCAG
>RQIL01029110.1:0-18361 GCA_003951145.1 Jimgerdemannia lactiflua | reverse complement strand
AAAAAAAAAAAAAAAAAAATTGTTCCGCCTATCATAGTTGACCTACATGGTTCCAAATACATTTTTATACAACTCGTGGATTGGATTGCTGTGTCTAACAATCTGGTCTCAACTTCCGTTTTTCTCCCGCTTGGAGCCCTAGCGTTTTTGCTGGTTTTTGAGCCTTAGCATTGGCATCCATACAATAGTTAATTGCGAGGCTATCGTTCGATATGTCAATTAAAAGATGGGAATGTTCGTATTTAATAAAGGCCGCGGCGTGCTAATAGCGCACGTGGGAGATGGGCCGTGTTTGTAATTAGATGGCGACTATTGTGCTGGTAAATCACACAAGTACTGTAGGTCTATTAATTCTGCACTTAGATATACCATCGACTTCAGAAGCGGCGGTCGCACATAATTAAGTGCTGTTGAAATTGACTAATCCCATAATTGCATTTGCAGGGTTTACCCTCTTTGCAAATATTACGTTCTCGAGAAATTTTCATTTAGAGTTTCCGCGTCTTTGCCTCCTTTTAAAGAGTTGCCATCAGCTCAACCACTAAACACGGCTCCCTAAGCCGCCGCGCCCCGCGTTCCTAATTTGCAAGGGAGCGATTAACGCTTAAATAAAACGTTCAGCCAAAAACCACACTGGGTGGAGGATTGACTTGATTGTTTTCACGGACACTGGGAAACAGAAATTCGTCGGTGTTGGATGCGTGACAATTGGATGGCGGTGTGGAAGGGCGAATCAGGAGAGCACGAAAAAAATCAAGGTTATCCAGATACATGTACACACGTGCACCTACCTTCGTATACATTTTTGCTATTTCATTCTAAGAACGGCCTGTTAGAAAAATGGCTTTGTTGCGAATCCTATTCAGACGACAGTTAAAATACATACAGTGAGTCTTGAAATCAGTGGAATAAAAGAAATTATACATGCATAGAATGTGATGCGTTCATATCATTTCAAGAAATTATAACAGCATTCGTAACAACAACAAAAAATTCCCTATATCCCTTCTGCTTATATTGACATCTTGGAAAAACTACTACAAGGGCATTGAACATGACGAAAATGTAGATGAGTGATATTTTTCTTCTGGATTAAACGTATGGCCGACATGATGTATCGTTTATGAAGAATCACGTCCATCTTGCGGTAATGGATTGATCTCGTTTGTTAAATAATGATCATGTACGATAATCCATTGTAAGACGTCCTTCAAAGGCTAACGTTGCCGCAGGCTGTTGATGTTTGTGCCATCATCTTATTCGCACTCTTCATTGGATCAGCAAGTATAATACAAGAGTATCGGGAAATTTCTTAGCATATGAAGCTGCATGTGTCTCCCATCAACTTTTCCGTGTGCGAACAAAGCTGACGTGGTATGGGTGCATAAAAGTGAAACGTCAAAAAGTTCTTTCCCCACGTGATCAAAGCAGCAACACTGACGTCATGAATATGGATAAATGGCGAAACTCTTGGACGTGCAAGCAACCTACAAACCCTACAGCAACACCAAAAAAGGATGTCCGAAAGTCACAGCTCCACCGAGAGCCCGCAGTGTCCCGAGTGCCAAGAGAAATTCAACCAGCTATCCACTCTCGACAGCCATCGGAACGGCCAGTGCCCCAAATTCCACAAAATCCTCTGCCCGTACTGCTTCAAATGGCGCGCCAGCACCGAGGAACGGCGGTATCACGTCAAGCTCTGCTGGAATCGTCCCAACTTCGGTTCTCCCGTCTTCGCCGGCGACAGAGAACGTGCGCCGCTTCCCCTCATCACCACACCACCGGCGCAGCTGCCACCCCTGCCGACCGGCGTGCTCGGAGCAATGTGTCCATACTGTTCGAAACCCGTCTTGCGCCAGGATTGGGAGGTTCATTTAAATGACTGTTGGGAAGCACAGTGATCGTAGATCTACACAAATTTTTCTGGGAATGTGAATAGAGCTCAAATTCAGCACTACGAGTCTTGAACTGCCAGTACAGCTTTGCCAATAGTTATATACTTCTGTAGCATAATTACTTTCACTTTCCTTTGGTTGTAAACGTCTTCTGCTGCATAGCTACTTGCCTTTCCACTTAAATCAACGGTTTCGTAATGCATACAAATATTTGACTTCTGGCATGGTTCTCAGTTTATAAAGTCAGATTAAACAACGAGCCCAAAAGGGAAGAAAATAGAGTTTGGCAAACCGAACCCGAAAATTTAATGTTGGTTAATACCTCACTGACCGTAATCGTTGGACTAAGACTAAGGCAGGCTAGCCAGATTACAGGACATACAACTATAGCACTTACGCCAAAGAGATTAGTTAGTGGGGCCATGTAACCTGTATCAAGTACCTGTCCAACGTACATAAGTAGGTTCAGTAAAAACTTATTTTAGGGTGGGTACTTGGCCAGTATTCGTAGAACTTACCACAAGCTTAAAAGCAATCTGTTAAAAAACTCCTACATAAGTAACAGAATGGCACATCGGCTAGGTTGACATGTTACGAATGAGCCGTTAGACAACCCGATGTTTCAAACAAGCTTACAGGTACGCATATTTTTATTTATTCCCGTCCTTGTTAAAGATGCATATGAGATGCATCGGACCAAGCATCCAAGCGAGTTCTGCACAAGGTAAGCATTGTGATCACATAACGGGTATAAATTCCTGAGCCGGGGCGTTCCATACCTTTCGACCCACAAAATGGTTCGCACGTCATATAATTTCGTTCCGTCCCAACCGCAAACACAACTCCACACAAGGCATTGTCCCGATTGCGATGAGGTTTTCGCCGAACGCTATTCGCTGTGGAACCATCAGAGATCATGGTGTCCCAAGCGCCACCAGACGCTATGCCCACATTGCCACACCTGGCACTTTCCAAAGGCAGTGAAGACCCACATGAGATACTGCCGGGTGCGTGCCACCCGTTTCCGTCCTCCGGAGATGCCGTGGATTCCCCATCCGCCAGAGCTGCTGCCACCCCTGCCGCCCAATATTGTGGCGGCTAGGTGTCCATACTGCAATATTTCAATTGACAGGGAGCCGTGGAACTCGCATATAGGCTCTTGCTTCATCACAAAGGTTATCCTCGCGCACGGGTCATGAGTACTTAGGTGCAGGCACCGGCTGAATGGGACGGACGTTTGGCTTGGATTGACATTGAAGGGCAAGACTGAAACGAGACAAGGTTCCAAAGAGGTTCAAATTCGGTGGAGTGGGGTATATGTGGATTTGAGTGAAATATTATACAAGAATCTTGCCGGAAGTCGCCATGCAGATTGTTATCCAATGTTTCCAACGAAAAAGGATAGTTGCAGACAACTATCGAACCACGTGCTGTCCATTGTGCCACGAGAAGGTTGTGCTCAAATGACGCAATAGCTTTTTTGCATTCCGTAAGTCACCCATTTGCTCGGAAAAATGAACCAACCTCAAAAGCTTCCCATCCATGTATCAATCTCGATTGCAAATAATATGTATATAGATGTTCCTAGATGACAGTCCCTGAGGTTACATAGCCATCTAAGTTTATGTGATGTGTTTCGCGATATCACTTAGGGCATCTTGGCACTCGCGATGGTTTTCTTGTGGCGCGTCGAAACAAAATTGATCCATCCTCAAACGAAGGTATCACCGTGAAGTACACTACAGGGCCAGGCAAAGATAACCAATTTCTCACTTTTTCATAGATGAAACCTTCCGGATATTTTCGACTACATGGATGGCTTACTTTTGAAAACGCCAAATTGATACTGTTAAGAAATGTTACGAAGAAGGGGTTTCAATTCAACCATTGTCACTCTAGTGTAATTTACATTGATAATTCAATACGAACCTGAGAACCGAAAAACGTACGTGTACTCGGTCCTGTGCTTTGTACGGTATGCTAATTGCAATCTCCGTGTGGTATTTCTTTCTTTCGAAAAAGTTACTTTAGGCACAGCATGGTGTTGAAACCGTGGATGAAATTGCCGAAACGACACACCAGATTGCCCTTTTAACCTCGAAATACTTCATGAGAGGGTGGGTAATTACGAGAGCGGCAAATGGGACTTGTCAACCGATCGGCTCTTCACCAAGAAGTATCGCCTATACTTCCCTTTCGAGCACTTAGAGGGCGATAGTGATAGCGAAAAGAGCAGTGAATTCCATCTGTCAAACCACGGAAGTTCCCCTATCTGTCGACCACACGAGGTAATATTATTTTTGTGTTATTATCAATGGGGTCATTTTGCTCTAATAAATTACCTTTCCATAAACAGTTCGTCGTTGATTATGGGCCCATATTTAAAAGGTTTGGAAAATTTCATTATAACATTTATGCTGTCACTCGCTCGATGATATCTCATTAACTAATAGTTTGCTCACATTTAGATTACGCACTACTCTTTGATTAAGAGGAAACTTAGCTAAGCTCTTAACTCTGGTTGGTGATGCGGCAAACGCGAACAAGTCGGTGCAACGGCCGACGAGGTTGCACACCAAGCAGCTACCAGGAACTTGTCAAATGGTTTTTGGAAACGGCTGAAACACAATTCACAGCTGATGAGAAGAAAGTTGATCGACCATCTGAATATACATCGGGGTCACCGAGAAGGCCTAGACTACAGTAACTCTAAGGTAAAAGATTCCGAATAACCATTTATTACATTTTGGCTCTTCACAATATTCGTTCCTCTGATTATATGTCCAACTTCCTTGCATATTTGTTGTAGCATATTTGCTAGGGTTGGATTCCAAGGAGTGTCTTGGTAATCTAAAAAAAAAAGGGGAGAAGTATTATGTGAATACCAATAGATCTCACAAGCGAGAGTATTGTGACAAACCACCAAAAACGTAGCCTCCTCATAATTAGCCAGATGACGCGAACACCTCATAATTAGCCAGATGACATGAACAAACCAGATGACATGAACACTTAGCATAGCCTAGTAACCAGCACAGCAACCATTGCTGCGGAAAACTGTATAAATAACCAGATAGCTAAAGAAGGGAAAATCACTGACAGTGGCTGTCACCCTGACAGTGGCTGTCACCCTGACAGTGGCTGTCACCCTGATAGTGGCTGTCACCCTGACAGTGGCTGTCACCCAAACACACCACAAATAGCAATCTATAATTAGCCAGATAGTAACCAGGTAGCAACCACAATATATAAAATATCCCAGAGACAAGAGTGAATAAACTTCAGTTCTGAAAGTTCAAAAAGCAAAAGTCAATTGTCTGGTACACTTAGGAGAAATGCTTGCCAAAAGCCACTTGATCCTAAAGATTGGATTGCAACACTTAAGAGATATGTCTGCCAATGAGCCACTGCCAAAAAATTGTGAGCATTGTTCTGTTCCCAACTCTGGTCCACTTTCCAATACAAAGAAGTCTGCCTTTTTAGTTTACTTGCCAGATAAGCCAGAAGAGAAGTTCACCATTTTCAAGAAGTCCACCATGTTTTAGTCCACTGATCTGCATCATTTGGCTGCATCATTCAAGTCTGCTGCTTAAAGAATAAGCTACCATTTTCAAGTCTGTTTTCAAGAAAAGTCCACTGTCTTTTATCCGCCAATCTGCCATATTCTGCCAATCCACCTCATTCAATCTGCCTCATTCAATCTGCATTATTTGAGTAATCTGCATTAACCATGAAGTCTGCATTTTTCAGTCCATACTGCTCAACCCATATTGTCTACATAATCACATCATCTGCTCAATTGCATCATTTAAGAAACCTGCTGCTTTTAATCTATTCACCTGAATAAGGAAACTGATCACCTGGTTCCCAGAGAGCCCATAAGGAAATCCACCAAATTTGCCATACACAAAATCACCCAAGTCACAGACAAAGAATCTGTGCTATTAAAGAAATTCACCAAATTTGTTGTATACAAGATTGCCAAATAATACAGAAATTGCCTACAACTCAAGAATGCTGACAAATTAGGAAATCGCACACAGAAAGTTTCCAGCTATTGAATATTATACCACTAAATACCAGTATCAGCACCAACACTAGTACTAGACCTATAAATCTGAACATTTTATTACATTTTGACAAAGTAACTGGGGGCTCAAGCCAATCTACACAGCTACTCAATTTTGTAATTTGCCTCTATTGAGCCAAGCACATTACATTTGGGGGCTCAACTGGGAAGATTTTCAAAATCAGAAATCTACATGACTTTTCAGCTCACAGAATCCAACCTTCAACCTAGAGACCAGTACTACTGCAACCCTTGATATAGTGCCAATCTCAGCTACCATAGGAGAAGAAATCCCAGTACTACAAAGTATTTGGACAGAAAGAGATATAATTACCTCTAGAATTAGATACCATTCAGCATTAGAAGGATCTGATATTGCAGAAGCCAGCACTGTACAAAATCCTCCACCAGTAGATATACCAACCAGAGATTTTGATGAGCTCACACCAGATAAAGTAAATAATATCAACCAAGACTTTGACAATCTTATCCAAGACCTCAACTATCATCTTGAAAGATTCCCCCCAAGAGTCTTCTCTGATCTACCCAGACCAGTAACCCTGATCCAAAGAGTTTCATCCACAATAGTACCAAGGAGAGTACCATCTCTTAGATCCTTTGTACTCTCAAGCTCATATCCATCAACAGCCAACAACTCAGAATCAGACTCAGAAATCGAAACAGAATCAGAGAACAGTGATGATGAAATGGGTACAACACTACACACATTTGCAGGATACTCAGAGGAAGATCCAAGAGAATTTATAGATGCAATCAAAGAAATAGCAGCCCTGAGAGATTTGTCAACCCAAAGATGAATCAATGTCTTCAAGGCACAACTGAGAGAACCAGTCAAAAGGTATCTTCACCAGAACTGCAAATGATGTCAATACTAACCTAGGAGATATTATGGAGAATACAAGATCAGAAGAAGAACAATATGAGGCCATGCAATACTGGATCATCAAAAAATATACAGGAAACGAAACCCACCACAAAGCCCAAGAATCCATCATGGGAATGAAGATGAACCTTGGAGAATTCCCAAGAGCATTCTTCACCAGAATCCAGAAGAGAATGCATACTGCTGGATTCAATACTGCCAATCAAGACATCATTGGTCCAATGACCTTCATAAATAGAATCTCTCTCAATATTGCTCAACATGTCCAAACTCTGGGCATCAGAAAGCCTGAAGAGCAAGTAGATATAGTTCAAGGATACTTTGATATCAAGCAAGGAACTACCTGGACTGACAATTGGAAAGAAGATAAGAAAGATCTCCTGGTCAAAACTCTGTAAGGAATTCTTCAAGAAAAATCAAGAGGAGAAAAAAATCTACCAAAGAATGGAAGAAGGACAAGAATGAGATTCAAGACCTCAATTCGAAAGTGAATAGACTAGTTGGACAGATTGAAAGGCTCACTATATGCGAAAATCGGAATTTCCAGCCAAGCTATCCATGCGAAAACCAGAATTACCAGCCAAACTATCCATAAGAAAATTGGAGCTATCAGCCAAGATACATTCCATGTGAAAATTAGGATTACTAGAGGAATTATCCATCCTCTGATAGTTGAAACCATTCTTCAAGAGATAGGGCATAAGTCCAATGCTATAAGTGTGGACAGCAAGGACACTATGCCACCGAATGTAACAATCAAGGCAGCTCAAGAAATTCTAAACCACGAAACCAAAAAGATACCCACAATAAAAGGACAGAAGCTCACCCAGTTGAAAACTATGAGTAGAGTGACAGTGAGGAATACAGTGACTCAGACTTATACCTAACTAAGACCAAATACAGAGAAACAATCTATCCAGCAAAAAAAAGAAAGAGAGCAGTAGGCCACCCCTGAGTAGTAGAAAAGCCACCCAAAAGAATCATTCAAGAGGAAGATGAAGAAGAGCAGATTAATACATGAGATAACTGGCAGAGAGGACTCCTTTTGCTTGAACCATTTGGAGACAGCTAAGCCACAACCATATCTTCTCATGGAAACAACACATTAAAGAGTTTTTATTTCACAAACTATGGTGTACCAAGTAGTACTAGAGTCAAGGATACCATACAAACAAGTTACACCAAAATCCAATAAGTTTGGAGACATGATAAGCCAAGAATCATCAAGCTTAGAGAGGCTAGAGAGGAGGGGCTATGTTCTTGGATTCCCAAAGGGCTATACAGTAGCTGCTGGCCAAGAGAGAGCACAGGGAAGTGGAGGGAGAACTGATGCTAAGGTGAATCTAGGTAGCTGGCAGACTGTAGGTAGGGGCAGAGAAAGTACTACCAGAGCTGGGGGGATGGGCAGCAGAGGGCATAGTGTTGACAGGGGGAGGAGTCAGGTGATGAGTCAGGTGACTAGCAGGGGTCAAGAGCAGGGGGGTGTGACTGGAAATTTGGTGGCTGAGCAAGTGACTGGAAATGGGGGGGAGACTAGGAGGGACCCTACTGGCAATATCTGTGATATAACAGGCAGTATAATAAGGAAGCTCTTCGAATTGATGAATACTAATGATATCATCAACTTAGGAGGCCTGATCAGAAGTTTCTTAGCTTGAGGAAGTGACTTTCTTAATGCCTAAGTACTGTCTGTTGTACTTTTAACTGACTTAGTCTCTTTCTAGATGACTTGTATCAGTTTGGCCAATCATGGACTTTAATTCTTTTAAAGTCTGAGTTCTTTAATTATCCTTTCCTGGATAAAGTCTGGGTCTGAGAATTATTTATATTCTTCGGAGTTCAAGTATTTATAGAAGTCTATACATCTATTTTTAGATGTATTCTTTATTTCATTTAGTTCTGGGATTAATCCATTAACTTATGGACTTCAATCTTTCTTTTTCGCAGTTGTAAGAAGATGTCCTTTATTGAAAGGAATTCTTGGAGTATTTATACTTTTTCATAAACTATTTAAGATACTATACTATTGGTTAAAGTATTCTGAACAATTGAGTCACAGAAAGATGATGTAATAGTTACATCATTGCTATGTAATTCTGATATCATAATGATGCTATTTATGATGTAATTTCTGATGTCATTTTTTAACTATTTATGTTTAAACTATTTTGGATTTCGACTAAGATTTATGATGTAATATATTACATCATAAAGTAGTGGTAGACTTCTGTAAAAGGGGTTAAAACCTCTTCCAGAATCTCAGATTCCAATGATATCATGTAAGACTCTTCTGAGTCTAACTCAAACCTTATGGTCTCAGATGATGATGTAGATACAGGTGAGACTAGTCTCACATTGGCTGGTACAGGAAAACCCTGTGGCCAGGCGTTGATAGGTATCTGGACTTGAGAAATGGGTCCTTGGAATAGACTAACCAGTCTATTGAAAGTATCATTCTCATACGGCCATGCATCATCATCATAAGGCTCTTGCAGGTTAAAGTTATTTATGAGATCTAACTCAATTTGACTTGTCAATTGGTCGTTAAAAGAACCAATTTCTGCAAGAGTAATTCCTCTTATGCCATTTATAGCAAAGGGCATTTTTCAGAAGAGTTGATAGATGTGGACTAAAATATGCTATCTAAATGTAGAGACATTGTATTCATCCAGAACCTCTGATTGGGTCATGCCACTTCTTACTAGGAGTCTACCAGCCTGGTAGTTCCTTAGTATTTGGAAGTGCTTGAGAATTTGTTGCATTCTTACAACAATCTCATCAGCAGCTGCCAGAAACTACTTGGGGTCACAGGTGTCTAGCTCAAGGTGCTCCCAGTGGTACTGGTGCTGGTGGTTAAAGACTAACTCCCAAAGAGCATCATAGACATGTTCAGAAGGCAGGGGCATTGTGGGGTTTGTCTTAGTATTGTTTTGGGGGAATTGTGTGTCTTTGTGTTCACTTGGCTACAAATTGATCTTTTCTGGAGCCAATTGCCTTCCTTATATTTGTTTACAAAGTAAACTATTTTAATGCATGATGTCATTGATGTCATAGTCTATTTTTAGACTATGATGTCGCTTGGAATCATAGATTATTTTAGTGCATGATGTCAGTGGAGTAGTGACATCAGTAGCTAATTTCAATAAGTTATAGTATATGATATCATTGATGTCATAGACTATTTTAGCTTATGATGTCAATGAGGTCATAGACTAAATTAGTTTGTGATATCATTGATATCATCGATCTATTTTTAGGCCGAAACCATGGCAATGTCAGTGAGGTCATCCACTAAACTAGTATAGAGACTAGTGTGACTACTATGGCATAGGTGATGTCATGGGCTGAAATTAGTGCCAAATTATTATGATCTCATTAATGTTAGTGGTCTTTTGAGCATGTAACCATAGTGGTGACATGAATCTGATGATGTCATCATTTGGTGATGTCATCAAAGTGGTGTCTGAGTGTAATTTCATTACAGGCAGTGCAGTAGGAGGATGAGGAAAAATCACTTTGGCAGCTAGAACTGGAGAGCTAGTGGTGCAACTCTTTTTCACAAATCCATCTCAACTTGGGCAATCTCAGTAAACTTTCTGGGACTTGGAATATTAGCTCAGGAAGTACTGAAGGTGGTTGGCAACAGCATGGATAGAGCAGAGTCATAGAAGTTCATACCATTAGCAGAGGCAGTTGAAATTAGATTTGTAGAGGAAGAGAAGATGATATCAGCACTGGAGAAAGGATTGACTGTCAAGGGAGTCAGGGTGGGGATTGCATGATGCCTGAGGTGGGACCCTTGTGCCATCCAACTTGTGATTGAAGGAGTACCAACCCTGGGAAGACAGGAGATGAAAGTGCTGATTACAGCAAAAATGGGGAAATATGGAGAGATGGTGGACTTTGGATTTATGTTCTGAGAAGGGACAAAACTGAAGAATGGAATGTGTGAAGTCATGGTGCATCTTGAAGAACAAGAAGCAACAGAGCTGAAGAGGAATTGGCCTGAGGTGGTTCAAATTGCAGAATAAGAGTATAAAGTTTAGAAGAGGAAAAGATCAGAGAATGATGAGGATGAATTATCAGTAGCCCTAGCAGAGTAGGCAGCTGCTAAGGAGGCATGTAAAAGGAGATGAGAGGAGTATGCAAAGGACTGAGTGTAGGTTCAAGTAGGCAGACAGAGGAAGAAACTGAAATAGGAAGGATGGGAGAGACTACAAACTGCTATTGGCCATACTACAGATGAGGAGGTGGAAAAGACAGTAGCAGCTACCAATGCAATGAAGGAAGTTGAAGTGGTGACTGGAACCATAACACCCCAAGAGGGGGTCTCCGCATCTCAATATGCTCCCAAACCAAATGGTGAGACAAAAGGGAAGGAGAAGGAGGACCTGGAAAAGATGACAGAAGAGACAGCCAAGCAGGAGGTGGTGCCAGAAATACAACCAGAAGACACATAGATGGGAGGAACTGTAGCAGTACACTGGGAAGCAGACATAATGGCCAAGGAAACTGCAGTACCAGAAGCTAGTGGAAGGAATGGTAAGGAGGACCTGGAAGATGTATAGTCAGAGGACTCAGAGGATGGAGTGATATTGCTGGACCACAGCTGCACTCCCCAGCCCCAAACACCAATGGCAAACTATATCAAGGAGGAAGAATGATACCAGATGACCCTGGAGGAATTGGCAGAGGAGGACATCAGGGAGATCAATATATTCAGTGGCTCTCAGGCAGAGTGGGGCTTGTTTGTGAATGTCTAACTCCAGAGACCAAAACTCATCTTTGCTCTTGTGGCTGTTATGCTAGAGAAAGAGAGCTACCAGGTAGATGAGATACAGATGAATGAGATAAGCCAGACAGTCAGGGAAAAGGTATCAAAATTCTGTAACAGTACTCAAGGACAGGACATGTGGCACATCATCTGTAAGGAGCAAAGAGACCTCACAATTGCAAGAGTGGCGAAGGCTGCAGAGAGGGAGAACAATTAGGGGGAGAAATCAACACAACATACTCAATGATGAACGAAATATATATATTATCACTAAATGTCAATGGATTATGCAATAAGGTGAAACAGAGAAGGATTTTTTGATGGCTCAAAAACAAACAATATGATATTATATTATTACAGAATGTATGAGTATATGGAGAGGAAGATTATCAGAATTGGAGTAGAGAATGGTTTGAGAGCTCAGGATGGAATTGACAAGTAGGCATCTTAGTAGGAATTGGAAAAGGAGAACTAGAGATAACAGAATGCTGGGGAGAAAGAATGGTGTAGAGTAAGCTGAAAGGTGGCAAGGGAGACAGAATTGTAATAAGATCAGGATACCTACTGGTAGTGGCACAGGAATGGAAACAATGGTTGGAGGATTGGGTCAATTGGGAAGACAACATGAACATTGGGCTAGATATTCTTGGAGGGGATTTTAATATGATTAGGGACCGAAAGCTGGATAGATCAGATAGAGAAGTAGGCACTGTGGTATCCACAGGGCTGACTAAATGGCTACAGATTGAGAGAGAACTAGGACTGGTAGATGGAGTCTGAATGCAACAAAGAGAGGAGGCAGGACCATATATCAGGTGGCACAGGATGGACAGAGGTCTAGTTGGCATATGAATTGACTGGCTTCTCATAGGTGAATACTGGGGAAATATCTTTGACAAGGTGGATGTCAAATAGTGTCCATGGTCAGACCATCGGGGAGTTGAGGCAAGAGGTATCTTCCAGGCAGCAAAAGAAAGAAGTGGGTGTTGGCAACTTAATACAGGACTACTGAAGCAGAGGGAGGTATGAGATAGTTTTATACAGATGGCCCAGTAAGAAGTTAGGTGATAGAAGACAGAAGAGTGGGTGGTGACAGAATGGTGGGGCAGATTCAAGCACATGGCTGGAGCATAGTCAGAGAGACAGCTGGAAGGGCACAAAGAGACCAAGAGAGAAGAGTGGACTGAGGCCTGAAATGGCAACTGACATAAATGGAGAGAGGAACATTAACAGCTGGAGAAAGAGAGTTACTGGCAAAGGACATTGTAGTGCTGCAGAGTGATCTTAGAAATGATGAAGAGAGAAGAGTGGATGGGCTCCTGGCTAGACTTTGAACAAGAAGGCTGGAAGAGGGTAAGTGACCAACAAAATACCTGACAGGCATGTTGAAGGCCCAGGAGGTATGACAAAGCTGGACCTCAGTACTTAATGATGATAGAAGGGAGATAACCCAGCAAAGTGACATGATGAAGGAGATCTCCACCAAATGGGCAAGCCTGTGGACAGATGAGATGGACTTAAACAGAACTGAATTGGAGAAGGAGGAGCTGGAGGAGTACCTAGAGGACTGGAGGGTACAACAAGACCAGAAACTGGGGGAATATACATTATGACCAATAAACCTAGAAGAGGTGGAGGACATACTGAAGGAGGTATAGACTGGCTCCTCACCAGGAGCCAATAGACTGCCATGGGAGTTCTGGAAGAAATTCTGGTGGGAGTTTGGAGGCTAGATAATTGAGATGGTCAATGCAGTCCTAAATAAGGAGGGATGGCTAGTGGACAGCAAGCTGGGCTTAGTCTCACTTATCTATAAGAATAAGGGAGACTGACATATATGGAAAAATTAGAGGCCAATTATGCTCCTAAATGTGGACTGCAAGCTGGTGTTAAAAATACTGGCAAAGCAACTTCAAGAAAGGATAGGAACCCTGGTGGAAAGGGAACAGTGAGGATTTATAACAGGCAGACAGATCCAAGACAGTACTGTATGGGTCTAGAATGTGCTAGAGGGCTGTTAGAGTAGGGGAATTGATGGGAGACTAGTATTCCTAAACCAGGAGAAGGCATTTGACAAAGAAGGCTGGAACTATATGGCATTGGTATTGCAGAAGATTGGGTTCAGCCCTCTGGAGGCAGGAAGGTTGATGGGACTACTGCAAGGAGGGCAGGCAGCTATTATTATGAATAGCTGGTATGGTGAGGAGTTTTCACTAGGCAGGGAGGTACCACAAGGAGACCCATTGTCTCCTCTACTCTATGTCCTCTCACTGGAGCCCTTAATCGATAACATGAGGAGGAAGATAACAGGACTGCAGCTGGGTAGCATGACCTAGAAGCTTGGAGCCTTTGCTGATGACATGGTGGTTGAGATGGGCAATCCAAGAGATATAGATACTGTCCAAATAGAAATACAGCAGTATAAGGGGCTGTCTGGAGCAAAACTGAACTGGGACAAATATGACACAATGGACATTGGCAGAGAGATAGGGGATGTTGGGTGCTTTAATACAATGATCATACAGAGAGAGGCAGTGTAGTACTTAGGGATCTGGTTCTCAGTATATGACACTCTGCTAAAGGAGGATTGGTGAAGGGGCATGGTGGAGAAGTGGGAGGCAGTGCTCAAGAGATGGGTAGGAAGGAACCTGTTGAGATTACAACTCGATATAGCACTCGATATAGATATGATAATTTGTGGTGCAGTGGCATTGGGGTGACATCATCAATCTTGATGCGTAAAAGCGCGACTTACTTGGATCAATAAACAAATGCTCTTCTCTCTCCTCCCTTTCACTGAGAATATCCAATTATCCGATTAAATTCACAACAAAGGTTATGAGCCCCGCTAGCGACTAAGCGGATAATAATAACAAAGACACCTCTTTAACATACGCTACACTATGGCAAGAAGATGGCAACCCAAGAAAATACGAGCACGCCAAACACGAGCCCGCCAAGTATGAGTATAAGCCAAGGTAACATGAGCATGCCAAGTACAAGCACAGCCACAGGCATGGTAAACACGGTCAAGAGGTCCATCCCCGTCTTTGACGGCAGAGATTACGCAATCTGGGCCTATCATATGACGAATCTCCTAAAGGAGTGTGGTTTGGTGGAGTATACACAACCGCGAATGCAAATTAACAACTACAACGCCGTGAAAGACGACAAAGTGCTAATGGAGATCACCTTCATGCTTGCGAACTCGCAACTCAAGCTTGTAATCAACGCTACGACAGCGCATGACGCATGGGAGATCTTACATAATCACTACCAGCAAGCATCCGCGTCGAACCGATTCCACTTAAAGACACAGTTATTCAATATCCGGATGAAGCCCAACAACAAGGAGACGATCCGCAATTATGCCAGTCGCGTCGACGATCTGGTAAGCGAGGTGAATTTGCTCAGTATGCTGGCAGATTATGTCAAGGAAGAAGACAAAGTTCTGGCACTTATACAAGGCCTCCCCGACACGTACAAGATGATGGTCATTGCTATGCGCGAGAGCGGCAAGCTTATGGACTATCAGCACATGATAACGAGTCTCCTCAATGAAGAAACGAATCAGGGGAACGGCAATGAAGCCGACGACGACAAAAAAGCCTTTTACAGCTCCCGCAGATGAGGCAAATGCCAACAAGGTCAAAAGTGTGGACAACAACAAGCCAAGTTTGACAGCTACTGCAATAATTGTGGCAAGTATGGTCACCGCGAAAGCAAATGCTATCGCAAGGATAGGGAGAGTGAAAATGAAGAAAACGATCATGATAACCGCAGTGACGGTCAACGACGTGAAAACAAAGGGCGTGACAAAGAGCAGCGTGGACAGGCAACAACATACACCACCGAAACTGACGATAATGGTCTATTTTTTGCGCAAGCAACATATTCACCTGCAACCGGGAATTCTACCGCCAGTTCCACCAACGCTGGTCATATCTTCAGCCCTATAAGCGCGGGATCTACTACGAATTCTACCGCCAACCTGACATCTACGGTCAGTCAGCCACATGCTTTTCACCCAGCGAAAAGTGGTAACGATGTAAGCAGTGCGAGCAGCGCCAACTCAGCAGATGATAACGATAACAACATCTGGCTCATGGATTCAGGAGCTACGCAATATATGACGGCACACAGGAAGTGGTTCTCCACATACGAGCTGTTCGAGCACCCCGTACCTATTCAATTGGGAAGCAAAAACAACGTCATCTACACTCAAGGCAAGGGCAATGTCGCCATACATCTCCACGGAAACGTCGCCGAACCCTACGGCACCTTAGTAGACGTACTATACGTTCCGAGCATCAGCAAGAACTTCTTCTCAATAGGAAAAATGATGGCTCGCGGCAATAGGGAGATAAGGATACACTCCAAGGGCGCAACGGTCTACAACTCGAAGAGCCAACAGCAAGTAATGACAGTCTCGAAATGAGGAAATTTCTATATGATTAACGGCAGCACTATAAGGCAACAATCGCCAATTAAACGGTGCAACAAACAGCGCAACATTCAGTGCAAACGACAACAACCGGCAATAACATCTCCAGCGGTAAAGCCAGTGAGAACATATCCTGAGGCAAAAGTAACGGAAATCAAGGATGACGGCAAAACCTCGAGCAACGAGGAATCCTCCCCGAAAGAGCCAAAAGAGCCGAAAGAGCCGAAGGATCAATCGCCAAAAGGACAACCACCGAAAGAGCCAAAAGAGCTGAAAGAGCCAAAAGAGCCAAAAGAGCCAAAAGAGCCGAAAGAGCCGAAAGAGCCGAAAGAGCCGAAAGAGCTGAAAGAGCCGAAAGGGCAACTGCCGAAAGGGCAATCGCCGAAAGGGCAACCGCCGAAAGGGCAATTGCCGAAAGGGCAACCACCAAAGAGGCAATCACCGCCAAAAGAACAACCGCCGAATCTCTCATCGGGAACGGCACTCAAGAATAAGTCTCCTATCAAAGGAAAGGCGAACTATATGATTAATGGATTAAGCGGGAGTATACGGTTACCTAGCAAAGTTTAACGGGACATTTTTCAGGCATTCAAAAGCCTCCCTTACCACCATCCACATACATGTTACATTGCATTTCTTACGGGTATTACTGACATTTCTACCTACATCCCTCATCTACGAGCAGGTTATTCGGACACTTTTCAAGCTGCGAAAATTTCTAGTTACAGTTCTAGTTTGCAGTGCATTTCTTACAGTTCTTATTTCTTTCTATTATCTTGTTGAGCAGGAGTGTTGAGATTATAACTCGATATAGCACTCGATATAGATATGATAATTTGTGGCGCAGTGGCGTTGGGGTGACATCATCAATCTTGACGCGTAAAAGCGCGACTTACTTGGATTAATAAACAAATGCTCTTCTCTCTCCTCCCTTTCACTGAGAATATCCAATTATCTGATTAAATTCACAACAGAACCTGTCACTGATGGGCAGAGTGACAGTATTGAATATTTACTAGCTACTGAAATTGTGGTACCTAGGGTACCATCTGGACTTCTCTGGATGGGTAGTGAAAAGACTCATGAAGGTAATGTCAGGATGGCTGTGGAAAGGGAAGAGGCCCAGGTGGACTGAGAAGTGCTGACACTAAAGACCAAAGATGGTGGCCTTAGCCTTACTGATCTCTGATGATGACTCTGAGCACTAAGAGGTTAGTGGGGAAAGTGAATGGCTGAGCTTGGTGAGAATAAGTGGAGAGAGCTGGTGCAGGATAACTGACATATACACTTCTGCCCATGGGGAGAGAATAAACAAGATATTAAAAGTTCATTAGGGTAGCTAATATTGGAAGGATTCGCTACTGGAGCTTCTGGTGGGGACTGATTGAGGCTTGGATTAGCATGGAGATGATGGGAAGAGAGAGATGAAGTAGAATGAGACTTGACAAACATTTATCTAGGGACAGGAGGTGGGGAAGTATTTGCTGGAGGAGGGCTATAGACTGGGCCTCTGGAGAAGTGACCTGTAGGGTGGCAAAAAGCAGGATTTGGAGAGGAATGGGAATAGGGGAATATTTGGGGATGGGTGGAGAAGATGAGGCTCCTTGTGCCCCCTAAGTACTGGGTAGTGTGGTGGAGATTTTTGAGACAAAATATCATGCTGGCATACCAGATAGGCTGGATGTACATTGAAGGGAAGAAGGAGTGTGAGTGGTGTGAGGAGATGGGAGTAGACTATATTCAAACCCTAGAGCATGTATTGGTAGACTGTCAGGGAGTTGAAGGATACTGGAGCCAATTGGAGTCATTGTAGGGAGATGGCCAATGGAGGGCAAGAGAGACAGTGGAGAGCACAATCCAGTGAAGACTAGTGAGGGACATCGGTGACACTTGGGGAGGGCTGGGTAGAATCATTGGACTCTGGGTGCTGATGGTAATGCACTGGCAGTGGATGTTTGAAGGAGACCACTAGATGGGGGTTGGTGCCCCTATAGAAAGATGGAAGGAGCTGATGAGGGAGATGGTCCAGGGTTGGTGGTATCAGAGGAGGCGGAATGGTGAGGCCACACCCAAAAAAGCTGTCAAAATGATCCAGGCAAGCCAAGAGAGGTTGGTACTTAGTGACAGTGGGGTATGATAGAAGAAAGGAGTTGGATAGCTTGAGGAATGACAGTATAAGATAGTCTGAAGAATAATAGCATCATAGCAAGACTGAGAATAGATAGATGAACTGTATGAATAACTAGTATAATGAGTGAATAAAAGCCTCAGATCA